>CAUZXS010003651.1:0-102555 GCA_963585895.1 Sepioteuthis lessoniana
ACAAAAATAAGGGCAATAATATAGGAAACAATGGAACTAATTGTTGTGTAGGAAACCTTCCACCCCTCTTGAAAGTGAACTGTTCTGCTCGTGGAGTTGATAAATGAAGGCTTTAAGTAGAAGCCTATCAATTGACATAGGCTGAGCTAGTCTTACAACTCACACGACTTTTGTACCTTTTCATTACCAGCCTAATAAACCCTTTTTATTGTTACATGTTATTTAGTGTTTGTCTTTACAAACCCCCAAATTGACATCATAACACTAATAATGATATAAATATGGATAATAATAAAAGCAAAAATATTAATAAAATAGATGTAGAAATATTATCTGGTTTAACCCTTCTTTTTTTAAACTCTCTAATATCAATATAGGAAAATATTTTCTAGATTTGATAAAGTAACATTTTAAAGATGATAACCCGCTTAGAAAAATAATTAATAAGTATAATGTAAAAATTAGTTATTCTTGTACTAACAATATATCTAGTATAATTGACAATCACAACAAGAAATAAATAAGCTGGACTGGAATAACAATGACAAGTTAAAACATTCGTGTAACTGCAAAATAAGAAATGAATGCCCACTAGGAAATAAATGTAACTTTAATAATATCATATATCAAGCTAACATTTCAACTAAAGAAAATGATAATAATGATAAGCATACATAGGTATGACAAGCTTAAACTAGAAATTTAGATATCTCAACAACCTACAATCTTTTAAAAATCTAACATTAAAAAATCAAACTGCCCTATCTAGCTATTATTGGGATTTAAATAGAACTAAGACTAACACCTATTATAAATTGGGAAAATAATCAAAAGATTCTCTTCAACAGTTTACATGGTAAGTATAATTTATGCTTAGAAGAGAAAATATATATATTGAAATATTTGAATGGAAATTTACTAAATACCAGAACAGAAAGGATTTCTACATGTAGACATAGAAATAAATTCTTAGTATAATTTAATTTGATATATTAATAATATTAAATATATCTAATTACTATTATTTAAGTGATTTATATATTCTTAATTCTATACTGGAATATTAATCCATAATTTTTAAAAGATAGATTAAATAATAAATAATTCAAAATAGATTTCTCTAAAAGAATGCAATTAATTTAATGGATAAAATATAAATACATGTTTTTATGATAAGATAATAAAATAAAAAATGAAAAATGAAAAATAAGATTGATATAACCTTAAAACAAGTAGGAACTATCCCTGTACTACACCATTTTTATTACACCGTTTTTTTCTATATGTAAACAAAGATTTAAGAAACTAACATTTAATTTATTTATATTATAAATTATTAGTTACATTAATAAAATATCAATTACATACTAATTCTTTACTTATTACAATTAACATTTGACATGTGAATTACATATTAATTCTTTGCTTATTATTATTGACTTAATATTCAATATGTTAATTTCTTCCTACTATAAATAACATGAATTATGATAATCTTAATAATTAGGAATAGTTTTTGTAAATTAATGTCAGCATTAAATCATTATTTCCTGATAACATGAATTATATCATTTAATATTTACAAAACATAATAGTTTCAACAGAAGTAAGAATACATATTTTATTTATAATTTTGAATAAGTCAGATGTCACTATTTAATTTTTCTGGAATTAGTTTCTTTAATTTTCAGTAGTATTTAAACTAGAGGTATTTGCTGTTTTTTTTAAAGGATTATATAAACATTGTATAAATAAAAAAATAATAGATATAATATCTATACTGTAAAGAAAATTTCTTGATTAAAAAATATGATAAAAATATTTTAATCTAAAAATAAATTTTTTTCAAATCCTATTCTCACCAGAAGCAATATAAGAACACCTAAATAGATTTTTTTTTCAAGCAACATCTGATGATAGTCATCATGAGCAGAAATAAATTTATAATAACACCAAGGAAGAGAATTTTTTTTATTTCTATTTTTACATAAAAATATTTTTTGGCTCTGCACATTGAATTTTGATGTATTTTTAATCCCAAATTAATTATATGTTGATAGCTGTTGACATTACGCACTCAAATTGGATACTCCTACCCCTTGGATTTCCTCCTCGGATTATAACAATATATATCTTTATATACCACTTGCCCAGTCAGCTGGGGCTGTAGAATACACTGACTGCATCTCTGCAGAGGGGTAAGACGCACCCCCAATGAGTGTCCTGGATATATGACACTAAGCAATCTGATTGTGAGGTTCCAGTAATGCTGGAGCCTTGGGGAATGTGGAGTACCCCTTCATTGCTATCACTCCCAGGTCCACTCTGGTCCAGAGTGGTAGTACCTGATAAGGGTCATATCTATGGATCAAATAGAACTAAACTTTATGGTTTCAAGAGTTTACTGTTTTTGCATTTAAACTGTATATTTATTGTGATGTGGTATGTCACCGAGATTTCCTCTCTTGGTAGCATACCACATCACATTATGCTAAACTGAGTTGTTTAAAATAGAACTGTTTTGACATTTAAACTGTGTACTTATGCTAAACTGAATTACTTGAAATAGAACTATTTTGACATTTAAACTGCGTACTGATGTTAAACAGAATTGTTTCAAATAGAACTGTTTTAGATATTGAAACTGTACTTATGCTAAACTGAATTGTTTGAATTAGAATTGTTTGACTAAACTGAATAGCTTGAAATAGAAATTTTTTGACAATTAAACTGTGTACTCATGCTAAACAGAATTGTTTGAAATAGAACTGATTATTTGTATAAAAATGGATTTGGCATTAAGTAACTTACAAAAGTTGATATGTCATAAAACCCAAACAACCAACCATACATATCCTATTTTTCATGCAACTGTCTTCCTAACAATTAATATTAGTTCTGTGCCAATGGTAAAGTGACACTTACCCTTTTATGATTAAAATTATCACATGTTTGCACACACACACACACACACGAAGTTGAATATAGTCCATGGATAAAATCACCATTTTGAAATCCCTTTTATTGTTGGACAATTGATTTTCCATTGTGAAACTATTTGGTTTTAAACATTTTTAAAAAGCAATTTTATCCACAGTCTTTTTAAAAAATTTTGTGCCTCAAACAAGATATTATGCACTGTAATACAAACAATGTAAGTTATATTCCCTGGTCCACTGTCGCCTGAAGTGGTAGCACCTGCTAGGGTCCTATCTATAGGTCAAATAGAACTGTTTGACATTTAGACTGAGTGCAAACAAATGACTTAAGCTAAACTGAATTGTTTGAAATAGAACAGTTTGATCATGTAACTGTGTGTAAACAAATGATTAATGTTTAATTGTTGGTGATACATAGTAACACTTGGAATCATTTAACTGTGTGCACACGAATGAGTAATGTTGAATAGAATAATTAGTGTTAAATAGCAATACTTTCTTGAAACTATTTAACTCAGGCTTGTTTAAAAAGCTTATCAGCAAAATATATTTACAAATAATATATATTTAATATATGTATATATAAAGAGGATTTGGCATTAAATAACCTATAATGGTTAAGATGTCAAACCAAATCTTTAATTTATTATTTTACATTGTAATTTGGCAATCTGATTTCAAATTCAAATACAAAGCTATTTGCATTTCACTTCACATTTATACCCCAGTGAAAGGTATCAATCTATCTATTCTCTCTTACAGCTATGGGTAAATAGTAGGGTAGACTGGGTTCTTAAGCCTTGGTTAGGAACCAGTCTAGGAGAAGAGAAACTGTATTAAAATCAGCTATACTTCACTTACAAATTGACCTTGTGTTACATCTTGCTTGTAGTGAAGGGGTTGGGTAAATACATTATAAATATTATATGGAGGTGCCAGTAGTGTAATGGTTATCATAGTTGAAAATGGATACAGCAACACAAATTAAAATCCTGGATGACGTTAATTGCATTTCACATAGCACTAATACCCTTGGGAAAGGTATGATTCCAGTTATTCTCTCTCCAGCTATGGGTAAATAGTAGGGCTGGCTGGGTTCTTTAGCCTTGGTTAGGCAAACAATTTGGGAGAAGGAAAACTTTGAATTCAAACCTGTTAAACTCTGGTTAAAAATTGACCTTGTGTCCCCTCCTGCCCATGTGGAGGGATTGGTAAATACATATATTGTAAATATTATATATTCAAAGGGTTGATGGCAAAATTTCTTATACCAAATTTACTAAAATGTTTAAATATATGTTAGCAGTGCATTTAATGTTTCCACAGCTCTTTATTGTTTGTGCATCCATGTTTTTCAAGAAATGTTTTTAAAGAAATTGATAATTTAATTTGAGTTTAGCAGAGATTATAGCTGAATATAAATATGACATTTGATACTCTTTGCTCTTACATTTAATTTAGGAAAATGTGTAGTGAAAGTTAAAAAGTGTGTCAATGAAACTTATTGTAATGATGCAGTAGGTGCAAGCATGGGTCAGGAATGGCATATGGAATTTCTTTTAAAAGAGTGAGATGATGAAAATTAAAGGCAAATACAATTTATACTGTTTTTCAATTCTTAGGAAAATGAATTTCATATGAGCTTAGAGAAAAGAATATTGGTCAGTATTTAAACACATGTCTCTTGAATAAGAGTGATGAAGAAATCATGACTCAATCCAAAACAGCCTTCAACATCTTAACTTAAACTGAACCTTTTGGAGTAAAAAGTTCATCTTGGTGGGATTCAACTTGCTTGAACCTAGTGTTAAAGGTTACAATTAGTAAAGGATTCATTTCACTGATGCTGTGGAAGTGTAATTAAATTTTTCTGTACTAGAATATTGTCATTTACTAAGCTTAGCTTAGTTTAGCACAAGACCAGAAGTATGACATCAAGTGAGAATCTAACTCACTAACTATGGACTGTTAGCTGAACTTGCAACCTATTACACCATGCAAGGTACCTATTCTGGGTTAGTATGTTGACTAGTTATTTTGCTGTATGATAACACATGTTTTGATGTTGCAAATGCAATGCAGTAAGTAATCACAGAGATGGAATGGAAAATTATTTTACAGATGGAATATTCTTCAGATTTTTTCTGCTATATTCTTTGGTAGGTTAGCAGTTCCAACAAGTCAAAGATATCAAAAAAATTTCTTGAATTCATCAAATCAAAACCAGAATGTTTCTACACAATTTACATGAAAGGTGATTATTTTGGTTGTTTGGGTTTTATGGCATATCAACCTTTTGATTATTTTGATTTGGTTCTTAAATTTTAAGGAATGAAAAGTACCAGTTCTGCCATAGTGAAAGGAAAATGGAACTACGAGTTCTACAATTGTTTTTTGTCAATAAGAATGTGGTTGGAGTTTCTCTTGGGAACTAACATCTGACTGAAATCTTGAGTTGAATTTATTACAATTACTTTCCTGAACAATTGAGACTGTAGAAAATACTTTGATAACTGTGTTTTGAATCTATAAAAATAAAAGATTCTGCCTGCCTCAAACAAAAAAAAAAAAAAACCATTGCTTTAATTACAATTGTAGAAGTCACTGCTTTAATGTGCAGAATAAACAAGAATAATAACACTTACTGACTCAGTGGCCCCAGCTAGCATCCGGCTGGCAGACAAAAGTAGAACAGGCGGTAACTCAATACTAAACCTGTAACACCTGAAACATGACTGAAGCAAGCCGGTATATATATACACTAATATGCCCACTCACTGGGCCAGCAGGTAATCACTGTGCAGGGAATGGACTTGACCACCTTCGAATAGTGGAACATCCCAATATCCATATAATCCCACTTCAACTCATAGTTCATTATGCATGTGAGCACTGACTCATTACTACTGAGCCTTACGACAGAATTCCAACTTAATTTCTTTCTGTTACAGGCATTTAACAAAAATTTAGGAAATATTTCACTATTAAGCATGACTGAAAAAAAAAACAAAGATTGTTCCGTTACATTTTGGAAACAACTATTCTATTTTGCATACATAAAGTGCATGCCACCTTGTTTTTCATGTAAGAAATAATATACCATACAAAGTTCAATATTTTCAAATAAAAGGATCAGTTTCCAGCTTGTCCCAGTTGATAGGAATTTTTCTTTTAAAATTTGATGAAACTGCTGAATGTATCATGTGAGAACATTGAAAAAGAACCAGGAACTTCAACTCAAAGATGTTCTCAGCTATTGGTTATTTCTTGGAATGTTACATTCTGAAATTAGTTCAAAATAATCACTTCTAAAGTGAACATTTCCATACTTTTTATTAAATAAAGTTAGCATTTAAAATCAAAAATTACTCTTGGTTTCGTTTCTTTGTTTAATGGCTTATCAATCTATATGGGTTAGTTAATGCCAAAGCTATCCTTGTAGAAGAACAATAGTTGTATTATTTAACTCATAGTTGCAGGGAGAGTGGGGTTTACACCTTTCCCAAGGGTTTTAGTCTGAAATTGAATACTATAGAACAACTAAATTTTGAACTCACAATGATCTTGCAGTCCAAAACATTAGACATGGAGACTTACTTTTGAACCACTTTTTATATATGTATACAATCACCACCATACTAATTAAATTCAGTAAATTTTTGTTTGAATAAATCTTGATATCTTAGATTTAAAAAATGTTTGTTTTTTGGGGGTTTTTTTTTACCTCTTCAGATAATTTGCTTTTGTCTGTAAGAAACTCCTTCAAACTATCCGTCATCAATTCATCATATGAAAGAACCACAATATGAAACTTGGAGATGAGTTCAGGGGATGTTTTTAGCTTTTGTGCCAAAGTTGATTTTCCACTGGCTGGTAGACCACATAAAACCAAGAAACAATGCACCATCTTTTCTTGCTCTTCTTCCTATATTAACATAAAATAATACAAAATATAACAAACAAGATACAACAAAATATCAACAAGAATAAGTTTTTATGAGTAGTATATTTAAAAGAAGTCTATAAAATGCATAGTTTTACAACTTCTGTTTTATATAAAATATAAATAGCAAAGCCAATGCAAATTTATCCAAAAATACAGAAGATTTAGTTACAAGATCAATTTTCCACACATCTACTATCACTTTAAATGTTTAGGTTATTGTTTTTAAAGTTCACTAAACACATTGTACAGCTGTTTTTGAGTTATAAATTTTGTCCCAATTATTATCTTAAAATGAAGACATTTTAGATTAGAGTGTAAAGTTTATGGAATAAAATAATGTAAAATATGGCTATTTTACATTTTTTTCATATATAAGATAAAATTTTAACTAAACAAGACGGTTATCTTGGCAACTGTGGTTGAGGGTGACCTGAAGGCTCCCTTTTCAATAGCTACTAGACCAAGGTGTAAGGAAGGGTGCTACTCTTTCCCTCTGGATTGCTCTACTTTACCCTAGATACGTACCTTATAATGCTGAGTGTTAAGCAAGGAGGTATCAAGTACCATTTTTGAGTCTTTTGGTATGACTTGACCTGGGATTGGACCCTGGTCTCCTGGGCCATTGGTGAACACTCTACCCATATAGGGTGTATCAAATAAGTATTTAGACAAAAACTGTATTTACTAACACAGAAATAAACAATGAATGAAATGTTCACTTTTTTAAAAATAGTCTCTTATTCCTGTGGGTTTTTCATCGTTGAAGCAGATCTAGAACTCATTTTCTTCATTTGAAGTTATGTTGTCATATTTATTTTAATGTTACCCATACCTTCAAGTCTTATCTTTGAGATACATTGTCAGTTAAGGAAACATGAAAAACTTGGATGGAACTAAGTCTGGTGAGTATAGAGGGTTCTGCACTTCCACAATCCTGTGTTTCATGAAAATCTGCTGATCAAAAAGTATTGACTACTTACCAAAAAATATCAAGAATTGGCATTGACTTATCAAGACTTTGTCTAGACATCAAAATATCAGCACTTTATTATATAAATTGCTCAGTTGTACACATATCTTTATTTAGATCTTAAATTCAAAAATTTCAAGATCCAATCTTGGTACTTTTTGATCCTACCTCATAAAAAGTACAGTAATGATTTTTTAACAGCATTTTTTAGATTTTGGCAAATCAGTTGAATTGAATAAAATCCAATTCAATCAGA
Source organism: Sepioteuthis lessoniana (assembly GCA_963585895.1). Classification (NCBI taxonomy): domain Eukaryota; kingdom Metazoa; phylum Mollusca; class Cephalopoda; order Myopsida; family Loliginidae; genus Sepioteuthis; species Sepioteuthis lessoniana. The sequence goes on from CAUZXS010003651.1 coordinate 8,112, forward strand.
TTAACTTAGCAATCTGTTGCTTCACCCTTTTCACCAGGAGTTTCCAATCTTGTCAGCCTGAGAGACACCAAGGTTAACTCAGAATGGTCCAGGATTGTGATCTTAAAAGGACAGAATAAAAAATAAAATTCAAAGGTAACAATCATAATTTAATAATGAGACATCTGATGTTGTTTGTAATCATGAAAAGATGTAATATCAGGGTTAGATGAAGGAATATGTCAGACCAGTGAGGATTTGACGCTTGTGATTGCAGCATGTTCATAGCATGCTTCATTTTGGAGAACAAATGTATGTAGTACCAAACATGCTAACTATTTGCTGCATTTGGTACTTTTTATAGAAACCGAGGATGTGGCAAGCGAGAAACTTGGATTTCAAATCTTCTGAACATTGAAGATCAATGAGTTCTATCTACAGTTGTAATGATACTTCTTCATATCAGCATCAAAAGGCAAAGAGAAAATTTTGAAAGTTGGATGAAAGACTGCATAAGGCTTATGGGTTGGGCACCCCTGGTTTACACACTTGCAAATAAATATGGGAAATTACTCCATAATAATCATATAATAGTTATCTCTTAAGTGCTACAGACAAAAAATAGATATAGAAATCTATGTAAAATTTGTTTACAGAACCTATCTCCTTTAAGTGTTGTAGACAAAATAAATATTCAAATACATATGGTATTTTATTATAGTACCTGACTGAACTCCCATTCCATTATTATTTGTCTCAGGATTAAGTATCTTCAAAGAATTACAATTTGTTATTTTTCTGTTCCATATTAAACAGTTGATAAATTGATACTACACAGGTTACAGAGATTGCCATAAGCAATGTGAAGCTGGTATACCAGTCTAAAGGAAGTTTCTATGGCCTTGTCTGATGCTTTCACTAAAAAAATATAAAAACAGAGTAGACAAGGGGCAAACCTGTTCAATACCAGTTAATTTAAATCTGCAAGAAGGTTAAGAAATGTTCTGGTACATGAGCTCATATTTGCTGATGAGATTGCCTTCCTGGCACACAACCACCAAGATGCTGAGGAAATAATCATGTTTCTTGAAATCTGACAAAGCATTTGGACTGAAAATTAGCCTAAAGAAAACCAAGGTTATATACTGACCCCCTTGGGATCTCGTGACATTGGCAAACACATACAGATTGAGGATCTGGTACTAACCCAAGTAAACAAATTCAAATACCTAGACTCTACAGTCACCAACAACAAACTAGATGTGGAACTATACACGAATATCAAATCCTTCAAAGGCTTTTGGTGAGCTGAGAAAGCAAGTCTGGCTCAACATAGACCTCTTTATAAAAACTAAATGTGCAGTGTACAGTATCATAATTCTCTCAACCCTCCTGTATGGCACAGAAACTTGGACAATATACAAAATTGATGCCCAAAGACTTCATGTCTACATAATGCATCACTTGCACAAAATACTAAATATCAAGTAGTGGCAGCATATCCCAAATAAACTCTGGAGAAATCTAAACTGCTGTACTCTCAGCTCAGAGAAGGGTCACATAAAACAGGTAGACCAAAACTCAGGCATAAGGACATCATCAAACAAAACCTAGGTGTCATGAACATCCCTTTAGACAATTAGCAATACCTGTTAAAAAGACTGGAGGAAAAAAGTTAGCAGGACATCATTATTGGATATGATGGACAGCTAGTAGTAGTGTTTTTCTGTTCCCTATTAGTTGATAAATTAATACTATACAAGTCTCACAGTTTACAGAGATATTATCATCAGCAGATATTATAAGCAATTTGAGGCTTGTGTACTAGACTAAGCAAAGTTTAGTAAATTCTAACTTACACTACAATCCAGTTTTGTTTTTTAATAGTCAAAATTTCCTTGGATCAATATAGACCAACATTTATGTTTAACACTATCATTGATATTTACTTTTATTTCAGAAGATATGGCAAGGGATAAATGTATGGAAAATAAAGTAATTATAGAGATTGTCTATAACATCAATGTCCACCAAGCTAATGAAGGGAATTTTGAAAGCTTTTTTTGTATCTTGTCTGGACTAAAAGTATAAACAAACTGACCATCAAATTGCTAGAATATCAACCATACTTGGCATGTCTCCTTAACAATTTCAAAAGATGGTTATTTAACTGTTTCTTCATATTTCTAATATTACATTGAAAGGAATCTATTTATTTAAGGCCAGAATTATTTTTGGTTTTTTGCAATTATTCTCCATTTAGCATCTCAATCTTTGAATAGGAATTAAAGTTTAAAAGATAAAGTAAAAGAAAATTAATATTTGAAATTCTAAAGAATAAAATATTTATCAGGTCTGTGCTCATTACTTGCTGTTGGTACCATGTAACCCAATACAACCATGTTACTTGGGAAGGAAATAGGCACCACCAAGTAATCCTCAATGCCCAGAAATTAAATATTCAACATGGCACCTTGTTGGGCAATAAAATTAATAGGAAATATCTATGCATCCACCTTTTAAAAAACACTAATTTTTAAGTGCCACTCAGTTTAAATCTAATTAAATTATCACTGAATAATTTAAATGTGATGAAAGTATAAGACTGGTGGATTTCTAAATTTAATTGAAGTCTACTAGACAAAGTAAAAACAAGTCATATTTAAGCTTTAAAGAACAATGATTTTAATGGAAAAAAATGAGAATGTGAAAATGAGGTCTACAAAATAAATTATAAGTAATTCAATTTTTGACACTTTAAAGAACAAAATATAGGTCAAGTCAGTGTTTGTTTCTTATTGTTGTTACCATATAATCCAGTACAACCTACCATATATTACTTGGAGAGGAGATGGGCACAGCCGAGTTTTCCTAATTGCCGAGAAAGATTTCATGAAATTAAATACTCAACATGGTACCCTAATGACCTAATAGGTTATCAGATAATAGAAATGCTGTTCAACATAATTTTTCTTTCTGAACAATGCTTATAAACTACAAACCATTAGAATTGGTGACATTCATTAACCCACTTTCACCAAAAAAAGAAAAAATACAATTAGTAATTTCAAATTAGAATAAAACACTTTAACTTGTGCAATCAGTTTGATAAGAATAAAATGCCAGCACCTGTTAGTAGGTTATCAATATAAAAATTCTTTGAAATAAACCATTCTGCAACTTATTCATTTTAAAACAAAAATGTTGAACAAAATTGTACTGGATAAATAATGTATAGTTTCTAATAAGAGCAATAAAATACTGTTGAGTGATCACTACATCTGCCATTGATAGACAATAAAATTATTGTTACAAGCCTCACACACATTTGTCAAAACCAATTAATTACTTTCATTCATTTTCTTTGGAGCATTTTTTCACTTTGAATTATTAATTTGGTATTTTTAATGATAGTGTTCATTGGATTGTTTCTCAATATCTTGACAAGGTTCTTTGTTTGTTTCTCTTTTCTTCAATTTCACAGAAAAATGATTGCGTAATTAAAAAAGGTACTGAATTTTTTGTTTTAGATAAAATCTACATGATAGATATATCCCATTCCATTCTAGTCCACTGCAGGTCTGCAATATGTAGGAAGTAATCATATTTACCAACCCCTCCGCTCGGGCAGGATATGACACAAGGTCAATTTTTAAGCGGAGTTTAACAGGTTTGAATTCAGAGTTTTCCTTCTCCTAGACTAGTTGCCTTGCCAAGGCTGAAGAAACTAGTCTGTCCTACTATTTACCCATAGCTGGAGGGAGAATATTTGGATTCATACCTTTCCCAAGGGTATTAGTGCTATGTGAAATGCAATCAGTCAGGTCCAGGATTTGAACTCGTGTCGCCGTGTCCATATCCTGCGACGATAACCATTACATCACAGGCACCTCCAGATGTAGGAAGTAATGGGCTTTACTCTGTAGTGCTGGCCGATGACATAATTGTAGTAAGTAAAGTTGGCAACCTTAGTCGAGGGTGACCCAAAGGCTCCCTTTTCAATAGCTACAACACCGAGGTGTAGGGGAGGGCGCAACTCCTTTCCTTGGATTGCTCCACTTTACCCTTAATACGTACCTTACATTGCTGAGTGTTAAGCAAGGAGGTATCAAGTACCATTTTTAAAGTCTTTGGTATGACTCGATCTGGGATTGAACCCAGGTCTTCTGGACCATTGGCGAACACTCTACCCACTAAACCAAAGAGGTTTTAATTCAGAGTTTTTATTCTTTTAAACCAGTTGAACCAAGAGTGAAAAGCTTAGGCTAGCCTACAATTTATCTACAGCTAGAAGATGGATACAGATTTATGCCTTTCTTAAGGGTATTAGTGCAAAGTGAATTCAAACTCACTTTGCAGATTTCCTTTTCACTGAGAATAGTAATTACATCACCTACAGATTACAATACAAGCTAAATAAACAAATTATTTAAAAATGCTTTTTCATAAATCAAAAAAGTGCTCAATACCAGCCAGTAGAGTAGGATAGAACACACAATGAATGAATGTTTTTACTCACCCCACTTCATGGCTGTCAGTTTCATGTAGATGTTAAAAAGAACAAAATACAGATGAGACTTACTGACAATAATAAGTATCAATAATTTAATCCTTTACTTTATTTATCACAAGCTTACTCATAACATAAAAAAATTATGGCAATATACAAAGGCAAGCTCAAAAATTCATGTGATGATACTATATCAGTGGTCGATGAGTTTTTTGACTAATGGGATATAAGTACTGCAACACCAATGGAAAAAGGGTGTGGATCACAAAGGGGACTATGTTGAAAAATAAACTTCATTTGGTCACATTCCACAAGAGTATCTTGTTCAGCATATGAACTTTTCAGCTGACCCTTGTAAATAATTTTGCAATTACATTATATTTATAAAACATGAAAAACTTTTTGCATTATTTTCTTTATGTTCATTACTTTCTGTGGTCTTATCTGCGGCACCGGAATAGACTCAAATGCCAACACCAACGGAAACGGACATTAACACCAACAAGGCAACACCAGCCTGAAAATAATCTGATGTAAGCAAACCAGATTCAAAAGCCAAAGGAAACAGACATGGACACCAACACAATCTAGTGGCAACCTCGGTTGCAGCTGATAGCTGGATTGGAACATTCTATATGTAATGCTCACACTTTCTGAATCTTAAACTAAAAATGAAATTAAGTAAAGTATGCTGAACAAGATACTCTTGTTGATCTGTTACTCTTGCATTTTGCTCAAAATAAAAAGTTATAATAAATAAAACTAATTTTAAATTATATTTAAACAAATCTTACTTTAAAAATTTATTTATTGGCAGAACCCCCCCCCAGTAGACCGCCTCCAAAGCTACCTAAAAAAAAAAAATTTCAGTAGTAAATAAAAGTCAAAACGAAGAAGAAGCATTTGAACTCAGGAGCCAACTGGAAGAAATATATCAATATTGGTCAGTATGTCTTTAAGTCCTATTAATTTAAATGCTGAATTGTACAAAATGTTATGCTGTATTTTGTTTGTGAAATAATGCTAAAACTATGCGTTTTAAATGTAAAGACACGCTTACTCTACTATAAAGCCAAATTGATGTTAGTCTTTCCAAATGTCAGCGAACAAGGCAGAATATTTTTGAATCTCTTCTATAATATAATTTAAAAATTCGTAAAGAAAGCCCTAACAGTAGTTAAAAAGAAAAAGCCTAAAACACCTAATGCTACCACAGGCCCCCCCCCAAGAGAAAGAAAGAAAAAAAAAAAAAAAATTTTTAAGCTCTATAATTCCTGAAGCCTACTAGGTTCCCAACTGTAGTAAAAAAAAAAAAAATAAGATAAATAAAGCCTAGGAAAAGTCCCAATACAGCAAAAAAAAAAAAAAAAAAAAGCAAAAGTCAGTACCAGTGAAAGTCATACGAAAGTACTTTAATCTTGGACTTTAACTAAGTTAAAACTTAAAACTTAAACCAAAATTACCCCCACCCGTTTTTTTTTTTTTTTTTTTACGTACACATGGGAAGCAGCATGATGTACGTAAAGGTATTTGAATAAACCCATGCACGACCAAACTCAATACCTAAACGGGTCCTGGATGTGAGTTTGACGACTTTACGCTCAGGATCGTTAGTTCGATCGGGGAACTACTGCTGCTCCTCTATAAGAGTGGCTTCTATAGAAGAGAATAAAACAGCCATCGAAAGATAACCATGACCCACACTCAAACCACATACACAAACCGCATCGCTCTTCGCGCGGGTAAAAAGGGGGCGCGTCCTGCTGAGGTTGGAGCCCTGGCCTCAGTGTTCGAAAAATCAGCTACAGAGCTCAAACAATCAAAACTACTAAAATGCAAGCAAACACTACAAATAGCCACATTTAACGTAAGAACCTTAAATAGAATAGGACAACTCCCAGAGCTAATCGCATCGGCCGAAGAACATAAGATAGACATAATATGCATACAAGAACACAGATACACGCACACCGAAGATATCAAATATCACGAAACTGGCAATGGCTGGTCGCTCGCCACTGTATCCGCATGGAAAAACTCTGTCAACGCCGCAGTAGGGGGGTAGGAATACTTATAGGACCTAGAGCATTAAAAACGCTTAATAACATTGAGAAAATACAACCTAGAATGATGGCAGCTACATTTAACGGAAATCCCAGAGCAACAATCATCTCATGCTACAGCCCCACCAATGTTAGTGAAGAAACTGAACTAGTCACCTTCTACGATGAGTTATCCTCATTAGTGCGTAGCATCCTGAAACACAACATGTTAGTCATTGGCGGAGACATGAATGCCCAAATCGGGAAAAACGGAAACAACAAATACAGCCTCCACAACACGTCAAATAGGAATGGGCAACATCTAACAGATTTCATGATAGAAAATAGATTAGCATGCCTCAATACAAACTACCAAAAAAGAGAGGGCAAACTATGGACATACACGTACGCAAACAATACTAAAGCTCAGATAGACTACGTCCTTATAAACAAGAAATGGAAAAATAGTGCACTGAATTGCGAGGCATACTCCTCTTTTGAGGGTGTGTCCACCGATCACCGAATAGTCACGGCGAAAATACGGTTAAGCCTACGAAAAAACGCCAAACGAACAGCGACCACCAAACACTATGACTGGGCCCTATTAAACAACAAAGATATCATCATCATCATCATATCGTGCTGGCAGCACAGAAGAGATAAATACGTATTAGAATTAAGAAACAGATTCAAAACACTACAAGAAAAGACGGAAAAAAGTACACCAAACGACGAATACGAAAATTTCGTCAATGCACACCTCGAGGCAGCAGCAAAATACATTCCAACAAAAATTAAAACTAAATATAGAGTCCCATGGGAAACTTTAGCGGTGAGAGAAAAACGTGCACTAGTGAAAACAGCCTCCAAAAACTATCGAAAAAACCCAACAAACACAAATGCCTTAAAACTAAAAATGGCACAATATCAATTAGCAGGCATATATATAAAGGAACAGACAGAATACATTCAAAATCAGATAGATAAGATTAGAGACTCGGTGGAAGATAGACAATCTAGAATAGCCTGGCAAACAATAAACGAAGTGAGCAGAAGAAAGAACACAGCCAAAGCAAAACTGAAAGCAGCAAACCAACAAGAAAGAATAAAACTGTGGAAACAGCACTTCGAAAACTTACTTGGAAACCCACCAAAAATAACGCATGAACCAATCAACAGAATAATTAGCAAACAATTAGACATTAAACTAGGACCGTTCACACAAGAAGAACTCGACTCGGTTCTCAGAAAAATTAAAAATAGGAAAGCTGCAGGGCTGGACGAAATTCCCCCGGAAGTATGGAAGACCAGACAATTCGACGACATACTGCTCCGACACTGCAACGCAGTATACAATCAAAATCCGATAGATAGATGGATGAAGGGATGCATACTCCCCTTCCTTAAAAAGGGGGACCTAGGATTAGCCAAAAACTACCGAGGCATAATACTTACATCCATAGCTGCCAAAATCTACAATGCCCTACTACGAAACCGAATAGAACCCAAAATCGACAAGATACTTAGAAAAAACCAAAATGGCTTCCGAAGAAATAGATCCACGACCTCACAAATATTAACCATCCGCAGAATCCTTGAAGGTGTACGGGCAAAGAACCTACAAGCGACATTAATATTTGTCGACTTTACCAAGGCTTTCGACTCCATTCACAGAGGAAAGATGGAACAAATCCTACTAGCGTACGGCATACCTAAAGAAACCGTAGTGGCAATAACGATTCTCTATAGAAACACTAAAGTAAAAGTACGATCACCGGATGGAGACACAGAATACTTTGACATTGTAGCAGGAGTACTACAAGGGGACACGCTGGCCCCGTACCTCTTTATCATTTGTCTAGACTACGTACTTAGAACATCGATTGACAAAATCAGAGAGAATGGCTTCGAACTGACGAAGAAAAGAAGCAGAAGATACCCCGCAACAACAATTACCGACGCCGACTACACCGATGACATAGCGATACTGGCAAATACACCTGACCAAGCCAAAACACTTCTGCATAGTTTGGAACAAGCAGCAGCAAGCATAGGCCTCTATGTTAATGCACACAAAACGGAATATATGTGCTATAACCAAATGGGGGACATCTCCACTCTAGAAGGAACCCCACTTAAACTAGTAGACAAATTCAGGTACCTAGGAAGCAGTGTCGAATCAACCGAAAAGGACATTGAAACGAGGTTAACGAAAGCATGGACAGCTATCAATAGGCTATTGATTATATGGAAATCAGACCTAACCGATAAAATGAAACGCAGTTTCTTCCAGGCAGCGGTCACATCGATACTGCTATATGGATGCACACATGGACGCTAACAAAACGACTGGAGAAGAAGCTAGATGGCAATTACACAAGAATGCTGCATGCAATCCTGAATAAGTCCTGGCAGCAACACCCCACAAGACACCAACTGTACGGTCACCTGCCCCCTATCACGAAAACTATTCAAGTTAGACGAACCAGACATGCAGGATACTGCTGGAGAAGCAGAGATGAACTCATAAGAGATGTACTCTTATGAATCCCCACACATGGCCGCGCAAAAGCAGGACGACCAGCTCGAATGTACATTCAGCAGCTATGTGAGGATACAGGATGTTGTCCTGAAGACCTACCTAGGGCGATGAACGATAGGGAGGAGTGGCGAGAGAGGGTCAGGGATATCCGTGCTACCAGCGCGATATGATGATGAATGATGATATATATATATATTTACATCAATTCATTACCTTCTCGGATAAAAACATTTTGCACCTCCCACTTTTTCAACTTGACAAATAACTTTCTATTCTCCATTGAATAATTATGAAATTTTATGTATATTATTTCTTTTAGGAAATTTAACATAACAATGTCTTTTATTTTCAAACAATGGAATTTCACATTACTACATACATATATATATATATATATATATATATTATTACATTATTACATATATATATATATATATGTATCATTATATATATATATATATATATATATATATATATATATATAGTTTGTTGATTATTTGTAATTTTTATCAATAAAAGAAAAAGAAGACCCTGAGATGTAGAAAAAGAAGGAGTGCTTGATATCAATTGATAGAGCTGCAATATAAGATAAAATAGTTATTTAAAAAAACAAAAACAATTATAACTAAAAGTTTCACACCTAACCGCCAATATCTAAATGATCATCAGAAGATCACCAGTTACAAATGAAACTTTTTGTTATGATCAGTTTAATCATATTTATCTACATTAAAAAGTACAAATATGAAAAAACACAAAGTAGATCCTTGTTTTGTAAAGATTCTTTTGAGATCAGTAGATTTCTATATTCTATTTTTTTATAAAAGATAAAATATCTGTGAAAATTGGAAATAAATCCAATTGTATGAAAATGTACTAATATGAAAAAATGTAAGACAAATCCTTCCTGTTTTTTAGAGATTGTATGGAAAATCCTCTATATTGTTGATAGAGCATATGAAGATCTAAATTAGAATTGTATAGACACAGAGTCAATAGTACTTGGTGATTCTGTGTCTATGCTAACTTTATATATATATATATATATATATATATATATGATCAAAATATGTGGAAAGTTGGATAAATCAAACCCTTAACTCAAATTTAGATGTGGGATATTTCGTTCAAGCTTTATTTCATCTTTACAAACTTCAAGAAGTTTGTGAAGATGAAATAAAGCTGAACAAAATATCATACATCTAAATTTGAGTTGATTTATCTCACTTTCCACATATATCTATCATACTGTCAGAAATCTATCTTTTCAACATATATATATATATATATATATATATATATATATATACATGCATGCATATATTTATGTATTTATATTCTAAAATAGGTAGGTCCACAAAGAGATTTGTATTTTTTGAATTTATTTATTTGTTTTGTTCTAAATAAATAAATAACTAAATTTAAAAAATACAAATCTGTTCATGGACCTACCTATTTAAAAAAAAAAATACACATACACACACACACTCTCTCTCTCTCTCTCTCTCTCTCTCTCTCTCTCTCTCTCTCTCTCTCTCAGATTCAATTAGAGAGCCATTACCACTCCAGGTCAGAATCTTATTTGTGAAGACATATAATTATTACCAAAATATTTTTATTGGTGTTACTTGAAACTTTTTGAAAGTTACTTGTATTTATGGTATATCGGAGTGTGGTAGGGAACAAGTGACAACAACACTTATTTATAAAACTATAAACTCTCTTTGAATTTATGAAAGCCATGGCAAAATAGCCATATAAGAGAGAGAGAAGGGGAGAGAGAGTTGGTCAAGAACTGTTATGACTGACACCATGTTGAGACAGACATATTCAAAGTCTTTGTGCTTCTTTCAGGAGAGACTGATACAGAGCCAGTTCTCAAACCTGGAGGCCACTGCCCCTCGCTACCGCCCAAAACACTGTGACATCTCTATTCTGCTGACTGCCTACTCTGGTTACCTACTGGGGTTGAAAACTTCTGTCACTATATATTTTTCTTACACCCACACATTTCTTCCCACACAATTCATGTAGCATTTCCACTGTGACCTAATTTACCTTAAGACACAGCTGCACATCCTCTTTTAGGAAATCCACACTACCTGGTTTGTCAAAAGTCAATATATAACCTATTAATAATAGTTTACTTACAATAGTTATTTATAAAAGTTTACAAATGATTATTCTTATTAAATGGGAATAGTTACTTGTAACCATAAAATTGTTTGTAAAAAAAACAAAAAAAAAACGGAAAAATGACTGATTTTGACATTAAATAACTTTTCAAAGGATGACATGCTATAAAAAAGCCAATCACCAGGCTTAATTGATGGGGAGGGTAATTAGACAACCAGAAGGATGAAAAACAATGCTATATAATTAAGGTAATGATTTTTTTATATTAATCATTTTTTGTTAATTATATTTTATCATTTAGTTTGGTAAGGCTTTGAACTACTTGGTCTCTATTAGTTCAAGTGCATAGTCGATGGTGCAGTCTTATGCCCACACAAAAAGGATATGACAATCATCATCTGTTATAATAAACCCACAGACAGGAAATGGAGCTGGACGGTTGTTGGAGTAAATTGAGACGAAGGATGATGTCATGCCCAAAAGAGATGTCTTGAGCATTTTGAAAAGACAGTTGAGTTTGACTGTTGAAGGTAGTGATTGAGTTTTTTGGATCTGATCAGATCAGATCAGATTTTTTGGGTCTCAATCAGCAGAGATGAATAGAGATCTTAAACACCACAAGATGCACTACATGTTGGGGGTGGGGGTTAGCATAGGCTTTAGAGAATTGTGTCTCTCCTCATGTCACCAAGAACTGAAAGTAGAAATAAATAAACCCGTTTGTATCCGAAACAACAGAGTCAGCCTATATCTGTATCATTATTATTATTGACATCAGCAAATTGATATATTATACACAATTTGGTGTGCAGTGACTTACTCCGTTCTTTTTAAGAAAAAAAGCATAGATTTTTAACAAACCTGGTTGCCACTGGCGAAAACAACAAAAAAATGGACAATCATAGTGTCATGGACAACATCAACAAAAGGTAAGTGACTTTTGGTTTGACCTTGTGTGTATTCTGCTCTTGAATATATAATAGGAAGTTGCTAGTAAAAAAAAATTTGAAATGGAACAGCATACTTTTTCTGATTTTGTTCAGAGTCTGAGCGTAGAGTTGAGAAAAGTGGCTTATTCAGGGATGACCACTTTAAGAGGAGAGTCTTTTTTTAAAAAACACGCAGTAAGTGGGTGTAAAACAATAGCCAATGAAAAAACAGACAATGCATGGGTTGAACTGTGGCCAATGGAAGACAAGGAATTGAAGCATGAGCATAACCATAGCCAATAGAAGGAAGTATTGCATGTGAGTCATGTGGGAGTTTGAAGACTATATAAGTTCTAGAATATTGGGCTGGAGCAGTTCCCATGGCTGTTCAAACTCTCAACAGCTCCTTTGTATGTATGAACTCTCTCTTTGATTGCACTTCTGCTTCACACAAGTGTTGACATCACAGAATAAAAATATAAGATTATATTTTTGTATACACGTGATCTTCATTGTTCATCAAGATACAGCTGCAGTATATAACAATAAGATCTGCCAAAAGATGGGTCATCACTCTTGTTTAGTCATACATGTGATATGAAAATCATATCTCTTGCATCTAGGCTGGGTGTAGCCATTCACTGTGATTGATCTTCTTGCTGCTGGATCCAGAAAGAAATGTCAAAAGGGTCAGTTTGGATTTGTGCCATTCTTCTGCTCACCTAAATCCACTCATGTACACATGCTATTCCAGCTGAGGAACCATCATCATCCTTTGGGATGTTATTATCATCATCAGTATTATTCAATAGTAACTTTTATTTCAGATGTTATAAGTGTGGATTTAATATTAATATTCTGATAATTTTGAGGTATTATTTCTAGAGTGTTCACCAATGGTCCGGGAGACCTGGGTTCAATCTCAGCTCACGTCATACCAAAGACTTTAAAAATAGTACTTGATACCTACTTGCTTAACACTCAGCAATATAAGGTATGTATCAAGGGTTAAGTGGAGCAATCTTGGGAGAGTAGTTGCATCCTCCCCTACACCTCAGTGTAGTAGCTATTGAAAAGGGAGCCTTCTGGTTGCCCTCAACTACAGTCGCCAACTTTACTTTTTTACTATTTTTAACTGGGCCTCAGTGCTCATAAAATCCACAAATTGAAAGGAAATAAATCAATATTTGACTATATTGCCCCAAATTAGTTTGATTGTTTTATGAGTGGTGTAAACAGTATTTAGCATTAAATAACCCATTAGAGTTGATATGCTATAAAATACAATCAAACCCATAAAATAAAACCCAGAACTGGCTAATAATTAGTTGTCAATTATGATGCTTTGAAATACAAGACAGAATAGATCCTGACCACCAACACTCAATAACTTTTAAAAGAGCTAGGATCATCAAAAGATATATGTAGAACATTAAACATTACATAAACTTGAAAAACATACAGTTGATTAAAAAAAACAAAATTCTTTTGATGTATCTACATAAATATACATTTTTACTAAATTTTGAATGTAAACACGAAGAGTAACCTCATGTTTTTACAGTTAGCTAATTTAAAGAAGATGTTACAATTATTGTGATAATTTTAAAACACGTTGACAGTTAATAAATATATTGTTACTTATCTATGTCATTGCTCCATAAAATGAACTGACTGATGAACTGACTGTTAAATTGAAAAGAAAAGGTTGTCTTAGAAATGTGAATAGATCTATAAACAAATTCTTAATACTTTCTGCACCACCATTTTTTTTGTTAATTTGTATATATGGAGGTGCTTCTGGCATTGAGGTTATCATTGTAGAAAGTAAATTTTGCTACCCAAATTCGAATCCAGGATGAAGCAGTGTGTATTTCACATAGTTCTAATAACTTTGGAAAGTATATGAATTCAACTCATCATCTTCCTGCTATGGGTAAATAGTAGGACAACTAAACCAGCTTATGGAATAAATCTTTTTGAAAATTTTTTTATAGATCAAAAAGAGAACAATCAGGACTCCTCAGAGGTTATATTGTATAACATGGAAAGTATTTGTTATTCACAGAAGTTGATGGAGGACAAAATGAAGACAGTGTGTGAATTTTAAATAGGGGAATGTTATATCATATCACACTTAACAAGTAGCAAAAATGCAAACATCCTTTGGCACTAAATATGTCTAATTCTTATAGGACCATCAACTAGTTTAGTTTTTTTTTCTTTAATAGCATGTCAAACTTTATGGGTTATTTAATGCCAAATCCATCCTTGTAGACAAACAGCATTTGTACTATTTAACCCGTTTCCAAGGGCATTAGTCTAAAAATAAATATATAAATATAATATATGAATAAAATAACATCACTACAGTTTCAACTCACTTAATACAATGTTCCAGCCTGGTATGTTAGCCATTATGCTATGGATAGTCTCCCACCATCAACAGGAGACTTTTACATTATCTGTATTATAATTTGTTGAGTTTATAGAGAAGCAACTGGTTATAAGGATTGTATTATCAGAGCTGGACACTTGACATTTATTTTATTTCAGCAACATAGGAAAATTATGTTTTAATTTGTGTCAGAGAGAGATAGAGAGAGAGAGAGAGAGATGGGGGAGAGAGAGTTGAGAGAGCAATATTGCTCTGTTGTATGATTGATTGAAGAGGTTATTATGACATACAAAATATCCTGTCTTGAAGACAAAGTTTTTTATCTATTGTATCAACTCTGTGTTTTATGGCATATCAACCATTGTAGGTTATTTAATGCCAAATCCTCTTTATATATGAGATGCATACGATAAGTTTCCAGACTCTTTTCATATGGGCTCTTTTATTGATAGTATACACATGAAACTCAAGTCCCCTTCAAAGTAATCTCCTCTGGCTGCAATGCACTTGTTATACCGTTCCAACAACTTCTGGAAGGTCCCATGGAAGTCTTCTTGTGTGAGTGTGTCAATGACCTTTCTCACAGCCTCTTTCATCTCCTCAATTGTTTCATAACAACAGCTTCTGAGCTTAGAGAATAACCAAAAGTCACAGGGAGCAAGGTCTGGACTATAGAGAGGGTGATGAACTGTCCATCTTGGTCAAATATTCTGTGACAAGGATGAAGTTGTGGACTGGTGTATTGTCCTCGTGGAAATGCCACTGAGCTGATTTGAAGAGTGCTAGCCTCTTGAGACAGAATCTCTTCCTGAATTCCCTTAAAACCTCAACATAGTAACCCTAACCCTTTGGCCAATCAACTCTGATGTATTGACTTCCTTACTCCTTCCACACCTCTCATAATCCCTCACAGACTCCCTGCCTTCATTGAATCCCACTCAAAAACTGATGCTCGATTCATGCAAGATGCTTCAAAAGCAGTCTGAAGCATTCCATACATTTCTGTGGCATTTTTTCCAAGTTTAAAACAGAATTTTATTCCATATCATTCTTCTAAAGTGTCAGATTGCATTTTTGAAATTCACCAGTTGTGACAATCAGGCTTTAATAGGGTGTATTTTAATTGCTGCTGTAGCTGTTCATTTGAATCTGGAATCATAAAAATTGGTCAGTCATCTCAGAAGATGTATAGCAATAACATAGTGAATTTTCAAGAGTCTACAACAATTTTAAATGCCCATTCAAAAAAAAGTCTGGAAACTTATCGTATGCAACTCGTATATATATTAAATATATATGATTTGATTTGGTTGGGTTGGGTTTAATGGCATATCAACCATTGTAGGTTATTTAATGCCAAATCCTTTTTATACATACATATTAAATATGATTTATAAACACATTTTGTTGATAACATTTTTGAACGTGCCGGAGTTCATTTTTTTGCACAAAGAAATACTTGAAACCATTTAACTATTTGTAATTAATCATTTGTTTGCAAACAGTTAAATGGTTTCAAGTATTGCAATATAACAGTTACAATTAAACACCAATCATTTGTTTACACACACTTAAATAATCAAACAGTTCAATTTCTAACAGTTCAATTTATCAAGTCATGTACTCAGATACAGTTTAAATGTCAAAAAGTTCTATTTGACTTATAGATAGGACCCTAGCAGGCACTACCACACTAATAGTTTTACTTGCACACAGTTAAATAGTCTCAAGTATAGTAAATAATTAAAGAGTTGTATTTGACCAATAGATTGGACCCTAACAGGTTAGAGTACACCTGGGAGTAATGACAATGAAGAGGTACTCTACATTCCCCAAAGCTCCAGTACTCGAGCCTCACCATCAGATGATTTAGTGTCCTATCCAGAACACTCATTGAGGGAGTTTTACTTCTCTGCAGAGGTGCAGTCAGTGTATTCTATAGCCCCAGCCAACTGGGCTAGTGTGTGTATGTGTGTGTGTTTTAGCATGTTGATCTATGCAAATTATAAGGAATATCTGTATTGATCTCAATTTTGTATATGATGCTAAACTTACACCAAATAAATTGATCCATAGTACACAAAGAAACTCTTGTATATGTGTGCATTTAGCCAACCACTCCACCATGAGTAGGATGTGACACAAGGTCACTTTTATAACTGGTGTAAAGCTGGTTTGAATTCAGAGTTTACTTTCTCTTGAACTGGTTGCTTTACCAAGACTAAAGACATCAGTCTATCCTACTATCTACACATAGCTGGGGGAAGGACATATGAACTCAAACCCTTCCTAAGGGCATCAGCATGTCCAGGATTTTAACTAAGGTTGCCAATTTCATTTCCTGCAATGATAACTGTCACATTAAGTACATCTATTGTACATGTAATCTGTTGATAAAAGACAACTGAGCCCAAACTGTATCGACTCTTGTTCTTCACTCAGACAACCTCAATGATATGTTAAGGAGAGACCTGCAGCATGGGCAACTGCCAGTCTTTCTTATATGTGTCAGAGGTAAATGATATCAGTTTCAAAGGTGGATTGGCTCTAATATATATCATGAATTTTCAGGGTGTAATGGTTATCTTTGTTGGAAATGGTCACAAATCCTGAAGAGAACTGTTTGCATTGGTAAAGGACATAAATATAAAGTGAAATGTTAACAGACACATCCTGGAATAGAACTCGAGTTACTGATTCTTATGGTGCTACCTGTTATGCTACAATCCCTTCCATAATAAATTATAAATGTCTTGCTTGTAATTGTCTTATAGTTCTAATTATAACTGAATTATGATTAAGAGAAACAAAGAACTGAGGTCCTACACACAACACATTAGTGTAGGAATACAATGTAGTTTTTTTAGTATTAGTTTAGTTTGGTTTTATGGCGTATCAACCATTGTAGGTTATCTAATGCCAAATCCATTTTTATACATGTAAACAGTTCTATTTCAAACAATTTCAGTTTAGCATAAGTACACAGTTTAAATGTCAAAACAGTTCTATTTCAAGCTATTCAGTTTATTCAACAAAGTTAAATGGTTCCAAGTATTGCTAAGTATCACTAACAATTCAATTAAATATTAATTATTCATTTATACACAGCAATTCAGTTTAGCATAAGTACACAGTTTAGTTCTATTTGACCCATAGATAGGACCCTACCAGGTGCTACCACTCTGGACCAGAGTAGACTTGGGAGCAATGGTAATAAAGGGGTACTTTGCATTCCCTGGACATTGGCATGATAGAGTGTTCGCCTGTGGCCCGAGAGACCTAGGTTCAATCCTAGATTGAGTCATACCAAAGACTCAAAAAATGGTACTTGATGCCTCTTTGCTTATAACTCAGCATTATAAGGTATGGACCAAGGGTAAAGTAGAGCAATCCAGAGAAAGGAGTAGCACCCTCTCCAACACCTTGGTGAAGTAACTATCAATAAGGGAGCCTTCAGGTCACCCTAACTATGGTTGCCGACTTTGCATTCCCTGAGCATGTCTTCTTTCTTTTGCTAGCTTGAAACCATTATCTTTCACTATATCAATAGACGTTCTAAGCACGTTGTCTTGGCAGATGATAAACAGGTATAGGGCTAATGTGTCTCCTTGCAGTACACCAGCTACAATGTTAAAGTAGTCTGTGTCTCCATCCAAGGTGTGGACTTTTACTTTCATGTTTTTATATAGCATCATGATGGCTGCAACAGTTTCTTTGGGTAAGCCTTAGGCGAGTAGTATTTGCTCTATCTTTCCTCTGTGTATGGCCTTGGAGAAGGCGAGAAATAATATTGTTGTGTCAAGCTTTTTTGCATGTACACCTTATAGAATTCAACAGACAGTCAAAATTTGTGATGTTGTGGATGTGATTTCTCCGAAACCCATTTTGATTCTTTAGTTTGGTTTCTTTGTTTAATGGCATATCAACCATTTTGATTCTTTCTAAGAATTTTGGGTTCTATGTGGTTGTGTAGTAGAGTAGTAGATCTTGGCTGCTATGAATGTAAGGGTTAATCCTCGGTAGTTCTTGGTTATTCCAAGGTCACCCTTCTTAGGGAAAGGGAGGATGCATCCCTTTGTCCATCTGTCTATTGTGTTTTGGTTATATACAGCATTACAGTGTTGGAGCAGTATATCATCGAATTTCCTGGTCTTCCATACTTCTGGAGGTATTTCATCAAGTCCTGCTGCTTTTCTATTTCTAATTTTTCTTTGTACTGAGTCAAGTTCTTTTTGTGTAAACTGTCCTAGTTTGATGTCTAATAGATCACTAATAATTTTTGTGATTGGTTCATGTGTATCTTTCGGAGGGTTTCTGAATAAATTCTCAAAATGTTGTTTCCACAGGTGTATTCATTCTTCTTGGCTGGTAGCTTTCAATTTAGCTTTTGCAGTGCTCTTCCTTCTGCTCACTTCATTTGCCGTCTACTATGCTATCATAGATTGTCTATCTTCAACCGAGTCTCTAATCTTATTGATCTGATTTTGTATGCATTCTGTTTGTTCTTTTAAGTATATGTTAGCTAATTCATTTTGTGCCTTCTTAAGTTTCAGGGCATTGATATTGCATTGGGAAGTGGTTTTCACATCTGCATGCATTTTTCTAACTGCTAATGTCTACCATGGGACTCTAGGTCTAGCTCTTTGTTTAGTTGGTATGCATTCTGCTGCCGCTTCTAAGTGAGCATTGACAAAATTCTCATATTTGTCATTCGGAGTAGATGTTTCTGATATCTCCAGAAGTGCATCAAATTTCTTTCTTTGAGTTAATGTATATTCATCTTTAATTTCCCTGTTGTTAAGCAGGGACCAGTTATAGTGTATGGTTGTTGTTGTTTGGGCCATATACCTTTGTAGGCTCAGTGATATCTTTGCCATGACAATTTAGTCATGGGAGGACATACCCTCGAAAGAGGAATATGCCTTGCAATTCAATGTGCTATTATTCCATTTCTTATTTATAAAGACATAGTCTATCTGTGCTTTAGTATTATTTGCATTGGTGTAGGTTCATAATTTTCCCTTTCTTTTCAGAAATTTAGTATTGAGGCACGGTAATCTAATTTCTATCATGAAGGTGCCCGTGGTGTAGTTGTTATCGTCGTAGGAAATGGACACGGCGACACGAGTTCAAATCATGGACGAGACTGATTGCATTTCACATAGCACTAATACCCTTGGGAAAGGTATGAATCCAATTATTCTCCCTCCAGCTATGGGTAAATAGTAGGACAGACTAGGTTCTTCAGCCTTGGTTAGGCAACTAGTCTAGGAGAAGGAAAACTCTGAATTCAAAACCTGTTAAACTCCGCTTAAAAATTGACCTTGTGTCATATCCTGCCTGAGCGGAGGGGTTGGTAAATAGTATCATGAAATTTGTTAGATGTTTCCCATTTTTGTTTGACAAGTTATGTAAGCTGAATTTGTGGTTTAAGTTTTTACCAATTTGGGCATTTATGTCTCCACCAATGATGAGAATGTTGTGTTTTGGGATCCTATGAACAGGGAGGATAGCTCGTTATAGAAGACGATGAGGTCAGTTTCTTCTCTAACATTGGTAGAGCTGTAGCAGGAGATGATCATTGCAGTGGGGTTACCATTAAAAGTAGCTACTATCATCCTAGGTTGTATTTTCTCAATGCTATAAGTGATTTTAGAGCCTGTGGTCCTATAAGCATACCTTCACCTCCAATTGTGGCATTACTAGAGTTTTTCCACCCTAATAGATGAGCAGCAGTAGTTCTCTGATTGAACTATTTGATCCTGGCCATTGTTCCATAAGATTCATATGTCCAGAACCTGGTTAGACATGGTGTTGACCCATCATAGGGTTTGTCCAACTGCCTTTATATCCACCATGCTGCTTCCCTTGGCTTTAGAAAAAAATCTTTCCCTCTCCTGCTTGTATTAAGGTTTAACTTAGTAAAAGCCCACAAATACATTTTTTTTTTAAATTTCATCAGTCTTTATTGATGGTTCATTGCATCATCATTGGCATATCTTTACGCTAACTTTGGTTTTCAAACTCTAATAAATTCTAAAAGTATTAGCATCTTTTACCTCCTTTTACAAGGTTCAACAGTTACTTAGAATTACAGTATTTGTCTTTTTGCATTTAAAGTACACATAATATACAGCAGTGATTTTACAAAAAATAAAATCTTTCATGCATTTTAAAATTAGAAGAGTGAAATTGCCATTACACAAGAATGCTGTGAGCAATGTTGAACAAGTCCTGGAGGCAACACCCCACAAAACAGCAGCTATACAGCCACCTACCACCCATCACAAAAACTATCCAAGTTAGATGAACCAGACATGCGGTATACTGCTGGAGAAATAAGGATGAACTCATAAGTGACATACTCCTATGGACCACTTCAGATGGATGAGCAAAGGCAGGATGACCAGCGAGAACCTATATATAACAGCTCTGTGCCAATACAGGATATAAACTTGAAAACCTCCTCGGAGCAATGGACGCTAGAGACGGGTGGCAAGAGAGGGTCAAGGAAATCCATGCTGGTAGTGCAACATGATGATGATGATTGCATTCCCCAAATATCCAGCATTACTGAAGCTGCACCATCAGATTGTTTAGTGTTATACACAGGACACTGATTGGAGGAGTCTTACTCCTCAGCAGAGATGCAGTCAGTATATTCTGCAGTCCTAGCCAACTGGGCCATACAATGTTGTAGTGATCTTGATGGTGACTATGATAACAACCAAAATTAAGTGCATCACTGAATAATATTTTCAAGATTACAGAAAACTCTTCTTAGATCTATACATATGCCTAGAAAATAGTTTTTGTTTTTTTTTCTTTTTAAATGTGAAAATTTATCAAATTGTTTTGAAGCTAAAATAGGAAAGATTTAATGAAGTTTATTTTCAGAACAAAAGATGTGACATTCTCTGCAAAAAGATACAATGAGCACCGTAGAGAAAGTAAATCACAATGTACCCATTAGCTTCTCTCCCATTTGAATATAATTTGTCTTATTTTCCCATAGGCAAAATTTTAAAATAAAAACTAAGACAATGTTCATGTGAATATATAGTGTACACACACACAATTAATATAAATATAAACTCATCTATAAATATATAACAAAGCTTTCAAATATATATATATATATATATATATATATATATATATATACACATTAACACAAAAGCTAAAAATATACACTTCTATACATACATAATATATGTATTAACAATTGCTCAAATGTAAATATACTGAAGATTTATAAAAACACATGATTCCATATAGTATGAAATTAAGATTTTGTAGGCCTTTAGGCCACAGGCACACTGAAAACCCTAATGATATATTCTTTTAAGTTAAATGGAAAATTAAACTTATTTTTATAAGGCTAACAATGCTTAAAATTCAAACATCTGTTTTGCATAATTTCTTGGAAACAAATTTCTTCCAAACATCAGAAAATTTCTTGAGACTATATTATAAGGTTTCCATAATATCAGAACCTGTACAGTCCTTTTTATTTTTTGCTGTAATATATTTACTATATATACATATACAATAATGGACATTTGCATTCACTTGACTCAAAGCATCTGTGGTTCATGGCATAAAAAGCCGCCATTTGTAAAAGATCTGGGACACATGCTCAGCATGAATACTAGTTTGCATACAGCTTGAAGAGCCAAGATGTTAGGAGTGTAGAGTCAAGCGTCTGGATGGAAGACGACTACCCACCTTAAAAATCAGTATGTCTTGAGGATTAGCAGAGAGTCTCATGAGTTTGATCGAGTAAAGACGTTATTCTTGTTGGTGGAAATGCAACTGAGTGAGGATATTATTTTTGTTGGTGGGAGAGTGCAACTGAGTAAAGATGACATTATTCTTGCTGGTGGGAGAACATGATCGAGTGAAGACACTATTTATGTTGGCAATTGCTTAGATCCTTTTCACTAGTTCGATAACAACATATCAATTCAACATTTTATCAAGGGAAAGTTGCTGATGTGTAATGACAAAAGTGCTTGACTGTAACCTCAAAGTAAATGAGTTCAAATTCCAGTCAGGCTATTAGGTTCATTTTCAGACTAATCCCCCGGGGAAATGTATGAACCCCTTTATCTTTCCAACTACAGGTTAAATCTTATCACCACTGTTCTTCTGCAAAGATGGATTTAGTATTAAGTAACCCATGAAGGTTGATATTCCATTAAACAAAGAAACCAAACCAAAATTATATTGCATCTATTATGGAAGTGTAATAGAAATTATCACTCGCACAAATGACTGCGCATCTGTTTGGCCTGTCAGGAATTATCAGGAATTGAACCTGAGACCTCATAACAAATTGTAGGTTGGTTTAATCTAAATAAGACTGTTTCAGCCAATCAGAGTTAGGCTTGGGATTGTAGCAGCCACTACTTAAGACACAGACAAATTTGGTCAGGGGACAAAAAGTCATTTGCCTGGGGAGGTGTTAATAGTCGAGCATTTGACAGCTGAGATAGAAAGACCCTTGTTTTTGAATCAGAGGAAGACAGTAACATAATTTATTTTAATTTTTTTAATACAATGAATGAATTGGTCATGAATTAAGAACTTCTATTGAGGCAAATTATCTGGTTGTTAGACTATAACCATTTTTCATTAACAAAATGCATAGTGTAGAGAAGAGGAAAATCTCGTAATTCATTTCTGTTGCCATAAAATCTATAGTGTTCGGGAAAATAACTAATTCCCTCAACAACAGCTATAAAATGGTGACCCCGCATGGCACCTTCTGAAGTGCGAGACAACTAAAAACTATTCATAACAACACCTTTCGACCTTCGCCATCTTACTTCATCTTCAACCACCTTATCATTTCCAACAAGCATTGGCGAGGACCTTACCACACTCGGAGAGGAAACGACACAACGTAAACACACATACATTACACCCTTTTCCTCGCTGGACCAAACAAGCTTTTCCTCACTTACCAACAACCTTCTGATAACAAACACAGCCTTACGAACATGCATCATCCAAAAAATTTTCAAATGTGCCCGCCGAACTATCTTCAAGGACTATCCAAACAATGTGGAATTTTTTTTTTCAGCAAAACTATCAACACACTTTTTCACTTCCTAACTCGCAAAATAGGTAACTTTAACTTTCACTCACCCTACTCCTATTTTGTTTTCTACAGCAATGTGGGTTACCTCTCCCACTACCTCACTTCACGTACAGCGACTGCTATCAATTCCAGAGGACCCCAAAAAACTCACACTACCCCTCTGAAATATACAGCTACTTCTGTATGCCAATTTCTCGGCTCATGAACTTTTTTCTCAGTGACATTTTGTTTTTTAAAAAAAAAAGTACCACTAGGTACACACAAAAAAAAGAACTAAACAGGACACTTTCCTTTTTTTTTTTATTAATTTGCTTTTGTTCGTTTTTCTTTATATGTATGTATTATATTTCATTGTTTGTATTTGCTCTTTCGTGTTGTGACACTCGTGGCTCTTTTCTTTCTTTTCCCTTCTCTTACAATTTTGTGTATCAAATATCAGGTATTCCATACCTGAAATTCTGGGGCCAACCTATGTAGAGAAGAGGAAAATCTCGTATTTTGTTTTGGCGCGCTATTTAATTCAACACTGAATTTCACCCAATCAGGATGACATATCCTATTCAGCCCGGACCTTCATTTCCGGCTAGCAAAAAGGGTGAGCGGCCAAAACACACTCTCTTCGGCTTGAGACGGCGACCAGAACGGACGTGTCTCTGGTCGCCCCTGCTTAGCGATGCGCTTTAGCTAAACAAGCCACCCAGTGTGGACATATCACTGTGGCTTTAACCCTAGCAGCAGCAACATGGACACTCAGCGAGGGAACCTTCTAATTTATGGATTCTTTGCGTCTAATATATTTTAGACCAAGGAATCCCAGTTGAATATGAATTAGATACGTTCAGCATGCCTTCCACAAGCACCACAAAAATTTACTATGTCGATCCGAGCACCACTCCGCTCTCGACACAAAACTACACTGTGACTTTGAATACTTCCCTCACACGTCCAACGACACGCTGCCATTTCCAGCATCCCGCTAAGCCATTTCGTCTCAAACATCCAGCAAGCCTAAACACCACGAGTCTTGCAGCACCAAGAACAAACCTTCTCAAAGCTGCAAATAAAGTATTTTTGTTATTGTGTGTTGTTTAAATCAAAGTCTCGTAATTCATTTCTGTTGCCATAATAGTTTGTGAAAAAAAAAAAGGAATTTTAGTAGCTAATATTATACTGATTTCAATTATTGACTATTCCAAAAATACATTATATTTTTGAAGTGCTTGATTTACTATGTTTTTTTTAATCAAAGAATGTTTGGTTTAGTTTCTGTTTTCTTTGTTTAATGGTATATCAACCTGCATGGATTATTTAATGCTAAAGTCATCCTTGTAGGACTGTAGTAGTACTATTTAACTAGGGATTTAAGGATTATTTTTCAACTCATCCAGTTAGTCTGAGATGTAAGTAGTAGCTTTTTTTCTGGTAATATATTTAATCTCCCACAGTAATTATGGGCTGACACTCTGGTGCAAAGGGCTTGACCACAACTGAAAAGGAAATGGTGTTAAACTAAGCATCTTTAAGAATGAGTCAGCATAAAAGAGTGACATCCATCAAGATTGATCAGTCTTATGTCTCAGAAATTCTGTAGTAAAATTTGTTTTTAAAATGCACACTGGGTATCTAAGCTTGAGCATACTTAGATAAGATGGAAACCTGCTAGATATTTACAAAAAAGACAAAGACTCCTCTTTGTCCATTTTGAAATGAGAGCGGAATATACCAGTTGAATATGAGATAAAGATTAAAAGAATCTGGTAAGTGTTTGTGAGGTTAAGAAAACTCTCCTTACTTAAAAAAAAAATGACTTCTTCTGACCAAATCAGACTTTTGTGAGAAACACAAGTTGTGGACTATACAAAACTAGAGAAAATAATTTACAGTGATGTTTGCAACATTTAATATGCTCCCAATGACGGAAACTATGATATCTGGAGAAAAAAATCTGAAAGATTTGCTAACCTAGCATCAAAATATATAATAAAATGTCCTCTGTCAATTATGGTATGAGATAGCATATCATCTCACAGCAAGAGTGTCCTACATAGCATTGAAGATTGGATGGATTCAATGACTTACTTTGAGGTTTTAAAGAGTAAACTATTGCAGTTCAGACACTTGCTATAAAACTTAACAAATTAGATATTTCAGCAAGATAATGCCCCCTGTCATGTTGCCCAGATTGGTTTTCCAACAAGAGAATACACACTCTAAATTAGACAGAAAATTTTCCTAATTTAAATACAATAAAAAAACGTTTAGGTAAAGAACTGAAAAATAAAAAAATGTTTTGAGACACTTATAATATCAGCGATTTGGTTTATCTGGAAGCATACAGTAACACTAGAAAACATACATTCTTTACATGAATCAAAGCCTACAAGTATTCAAGTTGGCGACCTTTAGCTGAGGGCTACCCAAAGACTCCCTTTTCAATAGCTACTACACCAAGGTGTAGAAGAAGGTGCTACTCCTTCTCCTGTATTGCTCCACTTTACCCTTGATACATACTTTATAATGCAGAGTGTTAAGCAAGGAGGTATCAAGTACCATTTTTAAAGTCTTTGTTATGACCTGACCTGGGATTGAACCCTGGTCTCCCAGACCATTGGCAAACACTCTATCCACAAGGCCATTGTAAAGGGAGGGACTGCAAAATATTGACTATATTAAATTCTAGTGCTGAAATAAGGGATATCTGTACTGTTGATATATGATATATTTTTAAAACAGTCCATGATTGAAATCAGTGTAATACATATTACTAAACACCATTTTTTACAAATCATATATTTTATTAATCAAAAAGTCTCTCATTTGACAACCAACTAGGTAATGTGCCTAAGTAGTAGTACTGAATTTAAAACAACAATACTGTGTATCACAAAAGTGAGTACACCCATCACATTTCTGCAGATATTTAAGTATATCTCTTCATGGGACAACACTGACAAAATGACACTTTGACACAATGAAAACTAGTCTGTGTGCAGCATATATAACAGAGTTAATTTATTTTCCCCTCAAAATAACTCAAAATATAACCATTAAAAGCTAAACCCCTGCCAACAAAAGTGAGTACACCCCTAAGAAACTATACCCCTAAATGTCCAAATTGAGTACTGCTTGTCATTTTCCCTCCAAAATGTCATGTGACTCATTTGTGTTACTAGGCCCATGTGTATAGGGAGCAGGTGTGTTCAAATTTGTAATGCAGCTCTCACACTGTCTCATACTGGTCACTGAAAGTTCACCACATGGCAAAGAACTCTCTGAGGATCTTAAAAGACATATTGTTGTGCTACATGAAGAGGGCCAAGGCTACAAGAAGATTGCCAACACCCTGAAACTGAGCTGCAGCACAGTGGCTAAGATCATCCAGCGTTTTAAAAGAGCGATGTCCACTCAAAACAGGCCTTGAGTAGGTCGTCCAAAGAAGCTGAGCGCACGTGCTGAGCGCCACATCTAAATGCTTTCTTTGAAAGATCAGCATCGGAGTCCTGTCAGCATTGCTGCAGAGATTGAAGAGGTGGGAGGTCAGCCTCTTAGTTCTCAGACCATATGCCGCACTCTACATCAAATTGGTGTGCATGGCTGTCACCTCAGGAGGAAGCCTTTTCCGAAGACGATACACAAGAAAGCCTCCAAACAGTTTGCTGAAGACATGTCAACAAAGCACATGGATTACTGGAACCATGTCCTATGGTCTGATGAGATGAAGATTAATTTGTTTGGTTCTGATGGCGTCAAGCATGTGTGGCAGTGACCAGGTGAGGAGTACAAAGATAAGTGTGTCATACCTACAGTCAAGCATAGTGGTGAAAATGTCATGGTCTGGGGCTGCATGAGTGCTGCAGGTGTTGGAGAATTATATTTCATTGAGGGAAACATGAACTCTAACATGTACTGTGAAATACTGCAGCAGAACATGATCCCTTCCCTCCAGCAACTGGGTCGCAGGGCAGTGTTCCAGCATGACAATGACTCCAAACACACCTCCAAGACAACCATTGCTTTACTGAAGAGGCTGAGGGTAAAGCTAGCCAAGCATGTCTCCTGACTTGAACCCAACAGAATATCTTTGGGGGATGTTCAAGCGGAAGGTGGAGGTGTGTAAAGTCTCAAATATCAGCCAGCTCTGTGACGTCATCATGGAGGAGTGGAAGAGCATCCCAGTGGCTACCTGTGAAGCTCTGGTAAACTCCATGCCCAGGAGAGTAAAGGCAGTTCTGGATAATGATGGTGGCCACACAAAATATTGACAATTCACATGGTGTATGTTAATATTGACAACTTTCCCTAAGGGGTGTACTCACTTTTGTTGGCAGCTTTTAATGGTGTTATTTTGAGGGGAAAATAAAATAACTCTGTTATATAAGCTGCACACAGACTACTTTTCATTGTGCCAAAGCGTCATTTTGTCAGTGTTGTCCCATGAAGAGATATACTTTGATATCTGCAGAAATGTGAGGGGTGTACTCACTTTTGTGATACACTGTATATTAAATTGTTTAAAAAATTAGAGGTAATTATAAGATTGTTTTCTTCTATAATGGATATAATTTTGAATCAACCTATATATATATATATATATATAAATAATGTAGTTTGTCATATTCACAAATAATGCCTAATATCAGTAATAGAACACACATACATATGTTGAATAAAGGGTCCAGCAGAATGGAAAAATTTATGATATGAAAATCCAAATTTTGTAGAGTATTTAATATATTTTGCTTAGTACTAGCTTTACCAGGTAGGGATTTGGATAAAAAAAGATTAATTTCAAGAAATAATACAGGAAAAATCAAATTATTCCAGTATTCTTTGATAAAATCAAATATTTTTTCTAAATCATTATTTGGTAGTTTGTGCTGAATGAAATATCTTATTAAATAAACACTCAACAAAATATTGGTTATCATAATTTCTTCTGTGTGTGTGTATATATATATATATATATATACATATAGAATATTGAGAATAGCCGTATGCAGTACAGCGCTTACGAATGTCTGATTCACAAAGGTGAACAGGGTCCAGCACCGGGTCCACAAAGTCACCACGCTAACTGTGACATATGTCGAAAATTGTGCCTATCTCTTGCTGGTCTCAAAAGCCATCAGTGTAAATGTGCAAAATCTATCTTGCACCCAAATAATGTCACTGCAAACAAAACCGATCGGTTGTGCCAATTCTGTGGCAAAATCTGTCGCAGTTTGGCTGGCCTGAAAAGTTACCTACAAACACATACAATTTAAGAGGGGAGTAGGGAAGGGGGAGGACATGAGATAAAGGAGGTGGTCACACTTGAAATCGAGAGGACAGCTATCATATAAGACACATTAACATTAACTGAAAAAATATTTATGTATAAATTTGTTAATCTTGATAAGTTTTAGCCTTCAGCCATCATCAGTTGATTCTTATTTCCTGAGTGTTTACATTTCAGGACTCAAAGAATATAGATGCGATTGAATTGGCTTCAATTGTGAATGAAACTTGAACTTTAAACATTAATAATTTAAACATTTGCAAATGTTTCTTAATTCCTCCCAATGTTTATTTTTATCAAAGATGTATTAATTATAAAGATCAGTATGAAAAGTAATAAACTTTTAAATAAAGAATTGAGGGTTAAAATGTATTGTTTTTTTAGTGGTTTAGTTTGTTGGTGAGTTCATTTGAGATGAAGTCTTCCAGAAATAATATCCATCTATCTCCATGGGTTTATATATATATATATATATATATATACACAATTTATTTTAATCCATTTCTTGTTTGATCTGAAGAAGTCCTGTTAATTTTTTAGACCACTGATTTATATCAATGCTTTTAACAGGATGGAAATAAATTTATTATCTTAATGTGACTGATTGTTGGCTTTTTTGAAGAGAAAATTATTTGGTCTGTGGTTTTATTTACATTGAGCTCTTTACCAGGATTATTTAAATTTAAAATTCTATTTTTTAATATTTTATTGGTCCTGATTAGAATTATTCCCTACTCCAGATTTACTGGGTTGAATAATATCTTATATATATATATATATATTGAACCTTTTATTAAATAGATAAGTTGTAATTTAGCATACTAATACACTGATTTAGCATTCACAAATGAAATAACTAGCAGTGGTCTCAGGGTTACAGCTCCTAAAGCTCATGCCTTAATCTAGCACTGATTGCACATTGCATAAATGTACTCCTGTTGACATATACAGGTACTAATTCAAGTTTTTGCACACCATATATTGTTACATGGACAAGCACAACTGTCTGTACAGGCAGTGATACATGTCTAAAACTAGAGCTTTATGTGCTCCATTAATTCAGTTCCCATATTCACTCCTACACACCAAATTGAAACTGGGTGGAGTAATCCATCTCCCTTCCTCACCAGTATAAGCCAATATGCATGCAGCCCTTTTGAGGTTTGGTTTGGAAGTTATTCAGTTATTAATAAAAATTTTTTAACTTTGTAAAAATATTTCTTAGGCCTATTACCTCATCTTCATTCTAATTTATGAAAATGGCATGAAAAATAGAATACTATTAAATAAAGAATGACAGAACATTTATAAGTTATTTTGATTAAAATAAAATGAAAATTAGATAAGAATAATCAGCTTTTCTATTTAGTATTTTCTGCCCAGATATCTTCTATAACCAATAAAAAACTTATTAAAATTTCCAGCGGTAAAAGGGTTGGTAATTGTGTTATAAAACCACCCTTTTGAGGAGTGGAGAGGGGATCCATGAATCCCTGTATATAACCCTTCAGACAATACAGCAAAAATTTTTTTTTACTTTCTGTAGTGAAGTGGAACCAAGGGGTCAAAACTTAAATGATGCTAAGCATTCTTGATGTTTAATTTGTTCTGTCATGGCTGCCATTAGCAAATCCATCACTGCTCATGGGTAGAAGAAGCCCTTTTAAGACCATTGCTAATTTGCATGCATGAGCAAATAGCTTAATAAAATAGCAAGCCACATTAATGGAGGGCAGTGTGAATTTTGGAGCAAGACATGGGATTTGTTGATATAAAGTCAACTGCAGCAAACTACACTTTCCTTATTTAAAAAAAAAAATGGATGGGTTCTCCTCCAATTCCAACTGGAAAAAAAGGCTCATCTCTTTGCAAAACTGAGCAAGCTCCAGGAGCACATTTCTAACAGGGAGTTGGGAAGGGCTCTATAAATCCCTGTATATAACCACTCACAGACAATACATCAAAAAAGATTTTTGATTTCCTTATAGAAAAAAAATGTAAGTTTATCTTGAAGAAGAACAGGTTCAGTTTTTTGTTTTTTTTAATGGCATATCAACCTTTGAGGGTTATTTAATACAAGCAATCCTTGTAGAAAAACAGTAGTGGTACTATTTAACCTATAGCTACAGGAAGATAAGAGGGTTCATACCTTTCACAAAAAAACAAGTCAGGTCAGTTATCACAGGTGTGATAAGTTAAATGGTAGCATTAAGTTGATTAAAGTTAATAGGATATCAATAACAAAAAAGAACAAGTATGGTATTTTTGACAATTCTAGTCTTTTTA
Organism: Sepioteuthis lessoniana; assembly: GCA_963585895.1. NCBI lineage: Eukaryota > Metazoa > Mollusca > Cephalopoda > Myopsida > Loliginidae > Sepioteuthis > Sepioteuthis lessoniana. Next base: position 39,318 of record CAUZXS010003651.1, read on the forward strand.
ATAATTATTATTCTCAAATGATTCAAAAAGATATTTGGATTGAGAACAGTTAAGATGGTTCATTTTCCATAAACATTAGTCTGTAGGAGTTATCTTAAAGCACAAGAGGATAAAAAAAGAGCCCATTAACTTGTATATTTGGATTGTTTTATTTTAGTATATGAAATTAAGTAAATAATTATCAACAGTTTTAGTATTAAAACAACATTTCAGTACAAAAAAAACACAATTTTTTAAGGTGCAGATAACTATTGACTTGCCAAAGAATTCATTTTCCTTCTAAACCTCAAAAACAGAAATAAACAGGTTATTTCAGACAGGATCATCTTAGCCCCATTCACAGTTAAAACTTCTGGGGTTATCAGCCCACACACTACCATCTACTTTAGAAGATTAGTAGAGAGTGTTATCACCTTAAAAACATACCTTGTGTAGTGAAGTGGCTACTGTAATGCATCTCGCTAGCTATTGTTAGGAGAGTAATTCTGTTACTATGCCAAGAGGGACAAATTACAGGACAAGTCATAATCAACAATAATAATAATTTATGAATTTTTTTTAAAAGAACCAAAAGAGAAAATCAGATTTAAAGATATTTGAAATTGTATTTAATAATGATGACAAAAATGCAGTTACATAATGAATTGTAAACGTTTCAATTTATATTATACTGATCTGATTTTTGTACCATAACACAGCAAAATTGGCACATCATAGCAAGACCTTTGTTAGCAAAACAGTATTAAAATGCCCTAACTTATAAAATAAAGCAATTTATAATCCAATTTGCCTCTAAATAGTGTGAGTCTAGGTTCATACTCACTCTTATCATTTTAACTTTGTTATAATTATAATCATTTTATATCTGATCATTATAACTTCCCATGGGTGATAAGTCATCATCATGCACTGATACCATAGATTTCCCTAACTTTCTCTCTCTCTCCGTTCATCCCTATCATCAACCACACCTGGCAGGTCTTCCAAACTACATCTTGTGTCCACACAGAGCTGATGTAAATAAGTTCTTGCTGGTTGGCTAATACTAGCACATCCAAATGTATAAGTATTGAATGCTAATTGTAGAGTATTTCCTCTTATTTATTTGCAATTAATTATGATATAAATTCTATAAAATTCTATTCTAGAGGGATAAGGGGGTTCATACCTTTCCCAAAGTCCAAAAGTGAATGTAATAGTGTGACTGGAGTTTGAACTGGTTTACTATGATGTCACACTCCAGCACATTAGCCACTACACCATGAAGACTACCCCAACAATTGGTATTAAACTTAAGAATTACAGTCAAGTCACACAGAAAGCACCAATTACCATTAAATCAAAGTTAAGTATCAATGAACCTGCTCAGTACTTAGATAATTTTAGCAGCATGCTAACCTGTCTAGGGTTATTTTATGCTGAGAGATTAGGAAATTGCATTCATTGTACACTTTTTTGTATTGTTGTTTCTTAAGAATTTTGCACGCAGTAATATGATATCAAGTATTCCTATCTAATACAAATAATCATATAGTTTCAAACAATTATTTCTATTTGATAATAGTTACTTATTTGCATACAATTAAATGGTTTCAAGTAACTAATGATAGTCTTTAGTAAACAAGTATAGCTTCAAGAAACTATTCTTAATACAAATGACTTACAGTTATATAGTATTAAGTATTCCTATTGAATATAAATAATTTTTTAAACAGATCTATTTAACTCATAGATGAGACCCTAAAAAGTACTACTACTCCAGGTCAGAGTGGATCTGGAAGTAATGGCAATGAATGGGTACTCCACACTCCTCGGTTCTCCAGAATTAGAGCCTCACGATCAGATGCAGTTTAGTATCTTACCAAAGACCCCCTATTTGGTGGGGGGAATCTTATCCCTTAGCAGAGGATACAGCCAGTATATTCTAAGCCCTGTCGACAAGGCAGAGCAATTAAATAAACAAACCAGAGTGCCAGATTAAGTAAAGTGGAATACATAACAATAATCAGTATTAAACAGTAGACAGTATGAACACTTTGACCTTTCAGATAACCTGTACTTGAGCTCACAAAAAGAAAAATATTAAACACAAAATACATTCTAACTTATACAGACACCTTTCTTTAAAACTATCCCTTCTTTCCATTAAAAGAAAGGCTGAGAATAGTCACTATATTAAATGGTTTATTATTAGTATCTGGTGTAATTACCCAGTGCCAAAAATATTGGGCTTATTGTGTAAAGTAAAATAGCATTCCATCAGAAATATTGGACTAATGGGTTCAAAGTGCTAAGTTGTTTTTACCACAGCTCCTGTATTGAAGAAGATAAAACAAGTATAAATTGAAAGAATTCAGTAAAGAACAACAGCAAAAGAGAATATTTTTCTGAAAGCAAAGTCATTTTTCATATAATCATTTAAAAGATTTTCAGTATTTATAAATTCATATATGGATGAGCCATTGCCTGAAACTAAATAATATTCTTTTCTCAGTATTATTAAAATACTAGGATAGATAAAACAAACAAACAAAAAAAAAACAAACAAATGACAGATTTAATATAAAGAACAGAAGTGTCATTTCTTAGCCTTCTTCCAAGAATCAGTGTAGCATCTGTGCACACATCTAACTTATTATTCCCGAGTTAATATAACTGTGTTGCTCAAACATTAGAATTCTGTCATCATGGTTGTCACTTCCATTCAAGTCAGATGTTCTAGTCAGAGCAGAAAATTCATTTGTTAATTTTATATATCTGTTCATTTTAGCATAATCGATATGACAGAGAAACAATGAAACCTAGAAAAAATGTTAAATTGTTCATTATTATATTTCAAAATTTAATGAATAACTATTTTTTAAAACAAAAGCAACAGCAAAAAAAAAGGAGAAAAGAAAGAAAAAAGCAATCAATAACAAAATAGACAGAATAAACATTAATCTAAAAGCTTATATTTTGATAGGTTTACCAATCAAGAGGCTGAAGAATAGATTGATTTTAAAGGCTTGTTTGTTTGTTTTATATCATATCAACCACCCTGGTCATTTAATGCCACATCAAGTTAAAAAAGAGGGAAACGGAAAGGTCTGTTATGTTGGAATTTATAAGTAGGGAAACGGTTTGTAGAAAGAATCTGGTTTTATTGAAAGTTTATTTGTAAAGGATTATCTTGTAGTAAAAAGATATTCTTTTGGAACAGCTTGTGAAAAGGATTGGATTTTGTTGAAGAATTTCTTGTAGAGGAATAGTTTGTAGGAGAAATTTGGTCTTGTTGACATTTCTTTTAGATTTTTCTGTATATATTTATCTTTTTTAGGAATGACATTACATTTTTTATTTCAATATTTGTTGTTTGCATTATAAAACATTTCTCTTATATGTTTGCACTATAAAACATTTCTCTTATATGTACTAGGTTGGTACATTACATGAGAATGTGTTTCACAATGTATTTGGTTTGGCATGCATGACATGTTGGTTGCTGCTTTGTTTCAAGTCCTTGTATTACCTATACGAAGTCTAGATGAGATGACTGCTTCGATTCGTTTTTTTCTGTAGCCTTGTTTCCATTCCCTCAATGTGGATTTAATTTCTAATAATTCATTATGCTTATTGCTGTTCCAGTGTTGGTGTAGTATGATTTATTTATCTTCATTTTAAAGTCTGTATATGGTATTTTAAACTTTTTTCAGTGGTTATATTTAGAGTAGATCTGGCTGCTTTATCTGCTTGGTTGTTTCCACTAATTCCAGTATGATTTGGGACCCAACATATCTGTACATCATTATCATTTGATAAATTTTCTAATTTGCATAGAATTTTTATGATTAATGGATTATCAAATTTCCTGTTTTTTTTAATGATTCAAACACTGATTGCGAATCAGAAAAAATAATCAATTTGTTATTCCTTGATTCTGAGATGAGATCAAAAGCCATGTTGATTGCATAAGCTTCTGCACTGAATATGGAGGTGTTATTTGGGAGATGGTTCTTAAATATTTTCCCTTTATGTACTGTGGCACAATTTTTCCAGTTTAAATCCATCTGAGAAGATGTGTGATTGTTTAGGATATCTCTCCTTAACTTTTTCTAATTTCTCTTGGAAAATTAGTGGGCAAGTTTTGTTTTTATGGAATTTATGGAGTGTTAAGTTTGTTTGGGGTCCTTATGGACCAAGGTGGAATATCTGGTATGATTGTCTTATGTATTTCTGTCAAATCCATGTCTACTACTCAAATGATTGTTTCCATCGGGAGGGTAAAGAGTTTTATGGCTTTTTCCTTCTTTTGGAATAGTTCTTTGTATTTTGAATAAATATTATTGTGTACAGGATTTTCTGGGCATGACTTTAATTTGACATAGTACTGGAGGCTTCTAATATTTGCAGGTGCTTTGTTAGCCTCAGCATATAGGCTCTAGGTCAAATGTTTTTACATGGCTCTTTCTAGCTGATTGGTACATGAAATTACCATAATCCAGTTGTGATCTAATTAATAATCTATATAAATGCAATAGTCTTTTGATCAGCACTCCATTCTTTGTAGACTACCACATGCAGTAGTTGCAGTGTTTTATTACATTTAGTTTTTAGGTATTTCAAGTGGGGAATGAATGCTGGCTTTTTGTCAAATATTATCCCTAGAAATTTGTATTCATCTACAACTGGGACCTCTGAACTGTCAAGTTTCAAACTGGGGTTATCATGTAGTTTGTTGGTTTTTTTTGTGACAAAAATGAACACATTTTGTTTTAGAGAACCTGAATCCATTTACTGTTGCTCATCTGCTGATTTTTTTTAGATTTTAAAGGCATGCTAATCCATCTAAGGTTATTTTATGCCTAGAGGGTAGGGAATCATATTCATTAAATGTTTACATTTTTTGTGTAGTTGTTTCTTAAGTGTTCTTTTTTTTGTACTGAGTCCTATGAAAAAGAAATGATTTTTAAACAGATCTGACTCATAGATGGGACCCTAACAGGTACTACCATTTGGAATCAGAGTGGACCTGGGAGTAATAGCAATGAAAGGGTATTCCACACTCCCCAGACCTCCAAAACAGGAACCACACCATCAGGTGCAGTTTAATGTCATATCCAACAACCCCCTTTTTTCTAAGTTCTGCTCACAGAACAGTAGGCTGAAGAAGGAATAAAGAGAAGAGAAGAAAAACAAGAGAAGTCCCTTGTGTATATTCCCCTTAGTAAGTTGGTAAGAGAATAAATGATATTTCCAATTTATCATTAAACAAGAATTTCTATAACTAAACATGGTAGACATGACAGAGAAACAAAGAAGCACACAGAAAATTACATACTGTTTATTATTATGATACAAATGACATGTTTTATTCCTAAATTTCAAACGTGTACCATTAAATTTTCACAAGTCTTGTTAGATCAAAATACTTTTGTGCAGGCATTTCTTTTTTTATCTTGTTCATTATAAAGCAGTAACATCAGAAAATGTTTTGTAGTAACCACTAGAGTTATTTTAATCTTACTGAATTCTAAATCACTAAATGGGCCGAATAAAAAAAGATCTGAATACTGAAACATATCATCCAAATAACATGATTATTTATCTACTTCTAAAAAAAAAAAACTAATAAAAAAAGCAATAACATTAAACAAGGTTCCTCCTCCCCATTCCACTCTGAGTACAAATATCAGTTCAATTGCAATTATCTTCTATACAATAAATCAAAGTTTGATCTATGTCTAAGCTTTTGGACTGTACATTAATGGAAAAAGGGGTGCAGATTGTTGTTCAATAAACAGAAACAACAAAATAGATTTAAAAAAAAACTAATTAAGGTTACTCTATTATCTGCAGATATAGCCCAGGGGTTAGAATTCTACTCCAAAATACTTTTGCCCAGTCAGCTGGGGCTGTAGAATACACTGATTGCTTCTCTGCAGAGGGGTAAGACCCCCCCTCCACAATGAGTGTCCTGATATGACACTAAACAATCTGATGGTGAGGTTCCAGTAATGCTGTATCTTTGGTGAATGCAGAGTACTCTTTCATTGCCATTGATCCCATGTCCACTCTGACCCGGAGTGGTAGCACTTGATAGGGCCCTATCTATGGGTTAAATAGAACTAACTTATGCTAAATAGAATTGTTTGAAATGGAACTGTTTTTGACATTGAAACTGTACTTACACTAAACTGAATTGTTTGATATAGAACTGTTTTGACATTTAACTGTATGTAAACAAAATCTGTACTTATACTAAACTGAATTAGTGAAATTAGAACTGAAAAAACTGATTAGCTTGAAATAGAAATGTTTTTGACAATTAAACTGTGTACTCATGCTAAACTGAATTGTTTGAAATAGAGCTGACTATTTGCGTAAAAATTGATTTAGCATTAAATAACCTACAAAGGTTGATATGCCATAAAAACCAACCAACCAACCATCTACTCCAAAGGCAAAAATACTTAGTATAAAATTTGTTACCATAAATTCACTAAAATGGAAAAAATAGTAAAAGGCCTTTCTTCTAAGAATCCATAGGGCCATTTTATTTCTCAGTAATATGTCAATTCTTAGTAATACATTTGTTACACTGACCAACCAAACCATTTTCTATGAAGAAGCATCAGATCTACATCTTACATTTGCCTGTGGAGTAATGGTTATTGTCATAGGAAGTAGACACAGTGAATCAAGTTCAAATCCTGGAGGAGGCAGACAGCATTTCACATTTAGGAAAGGTATGAATCCAATTATTCTCCCTCCTACTATAGATAAATAGTTAGGTAGACTAGGTTCTTTAGCCTTAGTTAGGCATCTAGTCTAAGAAAAGGAAAACTTTGAATTTTAACCTGTTAAACTCCACTTAAAAATTGTTGCATGCTGTCTGTGAAAAGGGGTTGGTAAATACATACATTTCAAATTCTTTATAAGCTGCAGTCATAAGTATTTCTTATAAAAACTGACTTGAAAGTCACTTGCAGTAGCCATTAAGCTTCATGTTAAGTCACATTATATTAATGGAATTTGTATTATAATTAACTATGAATAAATGAATAAAAGAAAGTAGACTATAATTAGCATTTAATAGTTATGTCCCTTAAGAAATTATAATGGTTGGGGTAACCATGAATGCAACCCCAAACTATTGGGCTAGAAATTTCTTTATTATCCAAGTTGAAGCATCCTAATAATATGATGTGTCTTTTCGGTTTTGTTATTATAACAAAACAAGATTTCTTCCAACATGTTGCAGTGTTAATACTACTATATGGGTGTACCCCATGGATGCTAACAAGACATACACAGAAAAAGCTAGATGGGAACTGCACAAGAATGCTACATGCCATATTGAACAAATCCTTGAAACAACACTCAACAAAACAGCAGTTGTATGGCCACATACCTCCCATTTTACAAACTACCCACATAAGATGTACAAGACATGGGGCACTGCTGGATAAGTAAGGATGAATTCATAATTGGGAACCAGCAAAGACTTGCATATATTAGCTCTGTGCAGACAGTAGATGCAGTCTAAAAGATCTCCCAGGTGTGATGGGTGATAGAGACAGGTATTGAGAAAGGGACAGGAAATTCTGTGTTGTCAGTGCAACTTGATAATGATGATGATCATGAAATTAATGTAATAGAGATTATGTCTCTTGACTGATCATCTAAAATAGGATCAGTTATGAAGTTTAATTTTCAATGTTTTTTCAAAATGTTTTGGCTAGTCTGTAAAAGCTTAAAGCTTTTCTGTGGAATTTAGCAGGAACTCTTATAAAAACAAGCTATCATAAAAGAATTGTTTTAACTGAAAATTTTAAAGACTTGAAATGACGGATGTATAATAAAAAAAAATTCTGATAAGACCGATTTGCTTATATAATTCAGAATAAAACAATTCTATTGTTCTTTTGCTCTATATCTTGCTTATTCAAATAAAATACACAAAACATAAAATAATATTATTTCATATATATATATATATTGACACATGTGTATTTTTATATATATATATATATATATATATATATGTATTTATATATAAGTAGAGTGAAGTTGGCAACCGTAGTCAAGGGTGACCTGAAGGCTTCCTTTTCAATGGTTAGGGGAGGGTGCTATTTCTTTACTTGGATTGCTCCACTTTACTCTTGATCCATACCATAAAATGCTGAGTGTTAAATAAGGAGGCATCAAGCACCATTTTTTGAGTCTCTGGTTTGACTCGACCTTGTCTCCTGGGCCATTGGTGAACACTCTTATCATTATGCCAAACGGCTAGTTATATGTGTGTGTGTGTATTTGGGCAGCAGTCTTTCATTTAAGCATGTTTGATTAAATGATAAAGACACATTTTGTCTATATAATTTTATTAAGATCCTTTCAAGTATCTCAGTTCTATCCAACTTATGTTTACGTAATTTTGTAATGCTATAAAAAACCTAAAAAACTCTTTAAAAAAAAGACTCTTTACACATGTAAGGAACCCCTGATGATGGTCTGAAAGTGCTCAGGACAATTTTGGTAAATTCATCCACTAATTCCAACCTGAAACCAAGACATTTATTAGAAAACTTGAAAGGATCTTGATAAGATTATAGAGATAAAATGTTATTATTTAATCATATATATATATATATACGCACAGACACAAACACTCACACATCATATATTTTATCAATCTAATATATATATTTTTATTTATTTACACAAACATACACACATACACATTATATATCTTATCAATCTTATATATATATATATATACATATATACACACACAAACACACACACACACATTATATATCTTATCAATCTAATATATATATATATATATAATCTTATCAGAAATATTGTATTGAATATTCAAAAAAACTCTAACTATATTTAGAAGAACCCTTATGATGCTATAAAATGGTTTAAGAATATTAACAACAAAAGAAATACTACATTCATTCAATTTGATATTGTAGATTTTTATCCATCTATCATGAAGGAGTTATTGTTAAATAGAATAAATCATGCTAGGGACTTCATTGATATAACCGATGAACAATTCGAAATAATATTCAATTGTAGAAAATCCACTATTCATTATAATAATTCAACTTGGATTAAAAGTACTACTGACAACTTTGATATCCTCATGGGTGCATTTGACTCAGTGCAAATCACTGACCTGGTGGAGATATACATATTAAATACTCTGAGTAGGATTATTGACCCTAAGCAAATAGGCTTATAAAGAGATGGTCTCATTTTTATCCGAGAGAGTAATGGCCCAAAAACATCAAGAATTCAAAAGAAAATTTTCATGGCCTTTAAATAACTGGGATTTAAAATTGAGACAAATATACCCCCTCCTATATTAATGTTAATTCTAACCACCCTAGATCAATAATCAGACAAATCACAAATGCTGATAATATAAGAATTAATAGATTATCTTTTATTAATTAATAGAAATCTTTTATGAAAATTATAGGATATATGATGAGGTCCTTGAAAAAAGCGGATTTGAACAAAAATTAAAATACCAAGAAATTCTTAAAGATAATTTTGAGACTTGTAACAATGAGAACAATGACAGTCACAACATTAACAACAACTATAATAATGATAGTAATAATAATAGAAAAATGGAACTGTGAATGATGAGAAAATAGGTTGAATAACACTAGTGAAAGGAATAACAATGATAGCAGCTGTAGAAATAATAAAACTAAACACAGAAAAAGAAAAGTAATATGGTTCAACCCACTTTTTAGTAAATTGTCTACTATTAATATAGGTAAGTACTTCCTAAGGCTTATAGATAAACATTTCAATGGAAATAACCCATTGAAAAAGTTTTTAACAAGAAAACAAATAAAATCAGTTATTCATGCACTAATGATTTATACAAAATCATTAACAACCATGACAAAAATTTAATGGAAAACTCATGTGTTGATAAACAAGGTTTGAGTAAACCATTATGCAACTGCAGTGTTAGAGAAGAACGTCATGTTGGTGGTAAATGTAATTTCAAGAATGTAGTGTAAAAGGCAACTATTTTCCCAACAAGAAACAGAAAGGACATAAAGATATACTTTGGAATTTCTGCTGAAAATTGGAAGTAGAGGCTTTATAGTCATAGACATTCTTTTTCTAACCAAACAGCCCTTTCTAAATGGTTCTGGAGATTGAATGATGGTGGCCTTACCCCATTAGTTAGATGGAATTTTATTAAAAGATCAACCACCCAAAGTAATTTCAGAAGTAGATGTAATCTATGTCTAGAAGAAAAAAGTACTATTATAATATATAGAAATACCAGTAAAAAGGGAAAAAAATTTATACATATTTAATTTAATTTAAGATAATGTACTTGGATTTGTGTATATATGCTTTAAGATATGATCTAAATTAATTATATATTTAATAAAATGTTTTATTTATTTAAATTATGTAATAAACAGTATAAGGTATTATTTTATATTGGTTACAGAGTGCATATTATGAATTATATTTTTGTTATAATGTTGTAGTAAGTAAGTAAGTAAAGTTGGCGACCGTAGTCGAGGGTGACCCAAAGGCTCCCTTTTCAATAGCTACTACATTGAGGTGTAGAGGAGGGCACTACTCCTTTCGCTGGATTGCTCCACTTTACCCTTCATACGTACCTTTTATTCCTGAGTGTTAAGCAAAGTGGTATCAAGTACCATTTTTAAAGTCTTTGGTATGATGCGACCTGGGATTGAAACCAGGTCTCCTGGCCCATTAGCAAACACTCTACTTACTAGGCCAATAAGCCGGATTTGTTATCAATGTTAATTTTTATATTAAGTAATAACATATTGTGGTAGTTGTTGATGTCTGTTGCTGTTTTTGTTGGCATTTATGTTATTAATATTTATAATGAGTTGATGATTAGTCTATAATATTAATAGGTTTTATGTTTAGTAGTAATAATTGTAATAGTAATATCAATTGTGATGATAATTCTTAATATGGTATAATCTATAATACTTGGTATGATTTTATTTATAAATTTAGGGATTTGAGGTTTAGTAATAATATTTATATTAAAGTAATGTGTAAGATATAATTGTTATTCTTAGGATATATAATATGTTATATTTTTTATAATTTTAGATAATAGTCTTAACAGTAACTGGTATAGTTTTTATTTTTACTTTTAATGTGATCAATTATATTGAACAGTATAAAAATACTGGTAAGACAATTTTCTTGTTTTTTTTTTTTTTTTTTTTTTAGAAAATAGTATTAATATACAATATATTTTATGATATAGTTTAATTTTGTTAAGAGGTTATTAATACCCATGTAAGCTGTTTATAGTAGATAATTTTCTCTCACAAAATCCATTCATTTCTTTATTCTATATTCTTTACTTATTTCCTTCATTTGTGTTTAAAAGTTTGTTTGGCATTGGATAAAAAAAGGGGTGAAAAAGGAAAGAGAAGTCAAAAATTGATGCATCTTGATGAAGGAATTGAATGTCATTTGTCAACTAGACAGAAAAAACAAATGGTCAGGTCTTTACATAATAAAAATGAAATTTGGGTTAGGAAGATAGGGTGACCAGATTTTTGTGGATTTTTCAAAAATTTTCATTTGAAATTTCTCATGATTTCTTTATCTGAAGATGCAGATCTAATATCTAAGAAAATATAGGGTCTGCTGAAATAAATATTATCACAAAATATATGAGTAAATTTTAAAGGTTTTTCTTTTATATGGTGTATATATATATATATATATACTATAACAGTGTTGGTTGTCACTAAATCACTTTGTGGGTTTGTGTCATTTCATTTTGTTAACTGCCTGATGATTGTTGTTTTGTAAAAAACTCCATGAAACCCAGGGGTCGCAGTCTAAATTCCATGGAGTTAAATATATAAATCCAATATATATTTATTTATTATATATATATATACATATATATATATATACACACACACATACAGATACACAATTATATGTATATATACAAACATACACATGTGTGTGTGTATATATATATATATATATATATATATATAGAGAGAGAGAGAGAGAGCGATAAACAGACAGACAGATATGCATATATATATATATATATATAAACATGCATATAAGTGTATATATATAAGTAAAAAGTAAAGTTGGTGACCTTAGTCGAGGGTGACCATAAGGCTCTCATTTCAATAGCTACTTCACCATATTAAAAATTATCATCACAATTGATATTACAACAGAGGAAGGCACTACTCCATTCCCTGGATTGCTCCACTTTACCCTTGATCCTTACCTTATAATGCTGAGTGTTAAGCAAGGTGGCATCAAGTACCATTTTTTTGAGTCTTTGGTATGACTTGACCTGGGATTGAACCCCAGTTTCCTGGACCATTGGCAAATACTCTACTCATTAGGCCAATGACCCGTATATATATATATATATATATATATATAAACATTCACACACACACACATACACTTATATATATATATATAGAGAGAGAGAGAGCAACATGCATATATATATATATATATAAAATTAAGATCTACAACTAAAAACAAACAAAATCAGTAAAATAGTAAATAAAATGCATAATAATCCAGAGTGTTATCGTGACATTTCAATTTATAAAACAATATATACATAATTAAAATTTAATGCTAAGAACAGTCAAAATCAGTAAAATATAGTGCTTTAAGCACAATGATAATGAGCAATATTGTACTATTTAAGTTTATAAAATAAAACAAGGTAAATTAAGATCACTCATGACTCTGAGTTTCATGTATCTAAAATATATAAGGCTTTAGATGTGTAGATAAAATTCAGCTGAAGATTGTGTGTATGAATCTCAGCATTGTACATGATCCTTATTTACTTTGTTTATTTCATAAATTGATATATATATATATATATATATATATATATATATATATATATATGCATGTGTGTATCTATGATATTAAATCTGTGCCTCTGTGTGTATCTTTAATATTAATAAACCTTCAATTAAAGGTAATTCCACAATGTTTTATTCATTGCTGCTAAAGCAATAGCTATGTGGTCAACAAAGCCTTTGTCAGATTTTAAACCTGGAGTCAGGCATATTTTCAGAGTAGAAAAACCCTCACCACTAACCTAAGCCATCACAGCACAATCTTACAAAAGCACAGGCTTTGTTGGTTTTCTGCCGCATTGTCGTAATGCTGGAAGAAAATGCAGCCTAATCATATATTTCCTTTTGTATTCACAACTGTCCAGTCACCATGTTCACAAAATAAAATGTTAATTCAATTTGGTAAAATTTAAATTAACTGAATAAATGACAATATCAAGATGCTTCTTGATTGATGGGAACATTAGCTGAAAAGTCAAGACAAAATTCTTCATTATTCAATCTGATACAAGAGATTTTTTTTCTTAAATTTAGTTGCTCTTGTTAACAAAGGGATTCCGAGTGCTATTTGTCCCAACACATAAATGCTCCAAGCCAATTATTGCCAGAGTATGGGATTTGATCATCTTTGAGTGCTCTCTTATTGTAGCCCCGTGCTAGACTAATCCAATCTAGAATATCTACACATCATACAATTTTTGGAACTTGAGAACTAAGAAAAAGGTAATTTTTTAGATTTCTTAGTTCCCCTTGCTATGAGTAAAATAGTCAAAGTGAGGAATTCCTGTGGTATAATAGCTAAAGTACTGGACAGTAGCCTAGATGTAAGTTAGTTTGAATTCCAGTTGCACTATTACATTCACTTTTGAACTAATGCCCTTGAGAGTGGAATCAGCTCCTTTATTCCCCCAGTTAAGGATTAAATAGTATCACTGCTGTTCTTCAACAAGGATGGCTTTCACATAAAATAACTCAGAAAGGTTGATATGCCATTAAACAAACCAAACCAATCCAAAATAGTAGAACAGTCTGAGATTTCAAGCCTTGGTAGGTAACCAGTCTAAAAGAAGGAAAAATTCAAAATTAAGGCAGTCCAATGGTATTTTCAATCTCATTCTAGCAACTCCTGCTATACAGTATATATATAAAGTTAATTTTCTTCTAAAGTAAAAAATAATAGGATCTTATTATTTCTAGTGAAGAATTATATAATTAGAATGAATATCATTAGGTATTATTTATTGCCTAGCTCTACAGCATTGAAATTCTGTAACTAAAAAGAAAATTGTAAATATATAAGCGGTGTACTTATTTTTGAACTACATATTTATATCTTTAGTTTGGTTTCTCTGTTCATCAACCTTAATGAGTTATTTAATACCAAATTTATGTTTGTAGAAGAACAGCAGTGATACTATTTAACCTATTACTAGAGGGATAAGGGGGTTCATGCCTTTCTCAAGGATATTAGTCAGAAAGTAGACCTAATAGCGTGACTAGTTTAAAATGATTATGAAGATACATTTTTGTACCATACATAATTGTTAAACTGATTTCAGAATAAAATAATCCATAAGGATTAAGCCATAAAACTAACCGCCATCATCTTGGTTGTTATGTAATGTTTTGGCTGCTGAACCCTTCACACTTCTTCAGGTGTTTTTTGTTGTAGATAATAACCTTCTGGGAATTTCAAACTGAATCCTTTATTCAGTCCATGGGATAAACCGTTCTCATTCCTCTGTTCATGTCTCTAATTATCTCATATTAGTTAACTCGCTTTTTTCAGTTATTTCACCCTTGTAATATTGCTTTTCTTTCTGCCAAACTTGGGATTAAACTCACAACTTCCAGATAGAATCTAACAAAAAGCTCTAAACCAATGCTTTTATCTTTTAAAAAAGAAAAAAATCTCAAGTGACATTTGATGGAACTGATGGATAGGCCAAAGGATAGATTTTATACTATTCAGACATGCCTGTGATGAAAAGAAGGCAACAAAGAGGCAGTAGTATGATGATATGGGCTGGAATTGTCAACCAAACCATCATTGGACCGTTCCAAGTTGATAAAGCAGTTAAACTAAACAGTACAAATTATTGCAATTTTATGGATAAGACTTTCTTTGCATAGTACAAATCTTAGAGTTTCAAGGGAAGTGTGTGTATCACAATGCTCCCTCTCATGTATCTAAGCTTACCCATGATTTCTTTGAACATAAAAATTTTACAGAAGAGAAGATAATGGAATAGCTACCATCAAGTCTTGATCTGACTACAATAAAAAATCTATGGTCAATTGTGAGGATAAAATTATATGAAGGTGGCAAGCAATAAAACAGCAAAGCAGACCTATGAGAAGCAATTAAAACTACAATGTTGGAAATTGAACTTGCTGAAGTAAAAAAATCAACAAGATCAATGGATAATAAATTACTAGCTGTTATTGAGAAGAAGAGTCACTATATTAAAATGTAAAGGATTTAAAGACTTATGATATGTATTTGTTATTTGCTCTATTATAGGCGTTGATCAATTTTCAATAATTTTATTACCTTTTTATAGAAGTAAAATGCGATTATTTGGTTTTGCCTAATAACTTCTGAGGGCAGATTTTTAGAATACACCAAAAAACTTCAATAAACAATTGATACTACCTAAAATTCTAATTCCAGCTTTGTTTTAACATCTAAATTGATTGTTTAAAATCTGACAGATTTTTCAAACTAAACTTGAATTATTAAAGTTTATGTAATTTTCTTAATAACTTCAGATGGAATGCAATCTAAGAGAAGAAAAATTTTGAATTCAAACCAGCTGTACTCAGTTTAAAAATTGATATATCCTACTTGTGACAGAGGGGTTGGGTAAATACATATTTAAAGGCCATGTTTGGCAGCCATTAAGTTCAATACAAAGAAACATTCTCTTTAATTTACATAATGGTTTATTGCAAATAAATAGACAAATAAATAAAAGGACTCTAGAATTATCATTTAATAGTAATCATCAAATGAAAAATAATCCCATGAAGTAATTACACATCTCATCATATTTTCTATCAGTTTCAATATGATACTATATGAACTCTTTTAAAAAATATAAATTCAGTCAACTGAAATTTTATGCACACAAAAAGCATTATTTTTGTGCAGAAGTACATTAAATTAGGCTCAAAGGTCATTATGTCCTCACTGTAATATTTAAAAGTGAGGAGTGTCTGGAACAAACCAACTTTCCACAATCTTGTCTGAGAAAAGAAAGGAAGAACTCTTGCAATCTGACAGCAGCTCAGTGCAAGAGTTAATATAAGACTTGTATATAGTCTGTTAATATTTAGAAGCACAGTAGCAATCATTTTGATAGTTTTTCAACACCAATTATTTTTCTTCTGTAGGGTCATGTAGCGTGAATTCTAAATATTTAGTTCAATGACCTTTGCAACATCATCCCAAAATATGCCATTCCTAAACTGAATGTGTTATAGAATGTTGATAAAATATATAATTAAATACTGTAATTATATTACATGATTTCCAATAACAAACAGTTTTTGAAACTTGAAAATCCTTGTCTGAAACATAACTTTTAATATATACTGAGAGAAAATAAAATTACAACTCCTTGAATATGTATTTAAATCTACTCAAGATTTAACATGCAACTGATTTAGCAGGATTACAATAAATGATCACATACATAGATCAATACATGCACAGATTCTCAAATAAGGAATGTAACCACAATACTCAGTCCCCCATTTACACACTATAGTTAATTCAAAATTAGTATTATTCTTCAAGGTGTTGTAATTTTATTTTCTGTTAATGATTAACAACCTTTTTTCAAATATCCTTTTAAATAGTTGGTGTGCATAGCCTATGAAAAATGAGTGCATATAGTGCATCACACTAGAGCTTTAAGGTCAAAAGCAGTGGTGAGGGAAAGGATATCAGAGTTTTCTTGGTTAGAATATAATAAATAACAGTTGAATCAGTTTCAGAGCTCTTATTTGTCCAGGTTTAAAGCATGGTAAGGGTAACCCAAAGGCAGATTTTTTAAAACTGTATTTTTCCAATGCAGGTAACATTGGGAAACAAGGAAAGCCTGGTCCATTTACTAAAACTTTTCTCATTCTCCAGTGATACCTGCATCAGAAAAACAAGGTCTAAAAAGTTTGACTTTAGGTTACTCTTACTATGCTTTTAACCTGGAATATTAAGATTATTCTGTAAAAATGTTGAGGAGAGAAATATTTTAACAAATATAAATGAGTGAAGTTTAAGCAATTCCTGCATTGAATATTTCTATTTATTGCCCATATCATTTGTTCAAGCTAATCAATAATGCAACTTTTTTTTTTATCATACATGTGAAAGCATTGGTATATCCCCATAATTTTAGGTTGGTCGCATTTAGTAAGAGATTATATGTAGAGTGAAGAAGGAATGATATCACCAGTGGTTTCATTGCAATTAAGGATTTCCACAATAATTTAATTGGTTCAATATCATTCCATTTTGTTAAAGCACATTGTTTGGCCTGGGTAACAACACTGGCTTTTCTTTGCTCCTTCTCAAACATCCTGACTTCTTCGCTCTCCATGTCTCTTTTTCCCTTTGGGCCCACTTTGGAGAATACCTTATTGCTTGTGCTACTCAGCCCAGCTCAATTGAGTGACGCCTATGATAATTTCTTGATATCTTTCACTTAAATATTTACATAAAAAAACTAATCATTAATCAGAAGTTTATCTTGGTTAAAATATTTCTCAATACAACTATTTTAATAGTCCAGGATAAAAGCACAATAAAGATAACCCAGAGCCAAACTTTTTTTACCTTATTTTTCTGATGCTGGTATCATTGGGGAATGAGAAAAGTTTTAGTAAATGATTCAGGTTTTTCTTGTTCCCCAATGTTAGCTGTATTGGAAAAATACAGCCTAAAAAAGTTTGATTTTTGGTTACCCTTACTTTTAGCATGGACTATATATTATTAAAATCCAATAAAAAAAAATTTTTTTCCATTATGTAGAAAAGTAGAGTTGTTTTTGAAATTATGTTCATATTTGTGCAAAAACAAAAAAAAATCAGTTGGAAAATTTCTAGAACAAATATACAATAAATAAGTACACCCCTAACATTTTTTTTTAAAAAGTTAATTTTCTTCTTAAAGATACCAGGATTTTATCATTTCTAGTGGAACATTATATAATCAAAATAGATATTATTAGATATTATTCATTATCAAACTCTACAGTATTGAATAGTTGAGTTTGGTAGTTATCAAAGTCAGCACTCGGTCACAATGACAAGCTGAGTTAGATCTGAAATGATGATCTGAACTCTGAAGAAGGAGAGATTTATGGTCATTGGGACATTCCATCGTGCGCATGTGGTTAAGTTCATTCCCTGGACAGTGATTGGTCACTGGCTCACGGATGGAAATATTAGTGTACATATGCATACAGCTTGTTTTAGTAATAGCTCAGGGTCTGTATTGAGTTACAGCCTGTTTTATTTTTGTCTGCCAACTGGATGCAAATTGGAATCCCTGGGTTGGTAAGTGTTATTATTATTATTATCGTTATTCTAAGCATTAGAATGGTGATTTCTCTATACAGAACTGAAACTCTAAAAGCAAAAATATGAAAATGTAGCTGTCCAAAAATAAGTACACCTCTTACATATATTTATACAATTTCATTTTTGGTTATACTAGAGTCGCAATTTCATTTTTTGCTCACAGTGTTTCAAGTTTGGCAATGAATTATACTTAATAATATCTGTTTTGAGAGTATAATGTCTCCCTAGAAATTTTTTTAATCCTGGTATGTTTGGTTCAGAACAAAATGAATTTTTTATAAAAAGTTATTAGGGACATTCTTGTTTATAAGCAATACTGTACATTTAAATTTGAAAAATCTCCCAAAATTCAACTAATTAATAAAATTCAATAAGATGTTTGGTATTTCTTCATTGATTACCGAAATTCAAGATATCTGTGAAATATTCTGTTACTTATAGTAACAGATGAAAACAGGTTGTGTTGTACATATATAAAATTCCTCTTACAAGTCGTTGGTATATATAAATTTGTCCTATCATGATTTTCAATTTGATTTTTAACACTCAGAGAGGAAGGTAGTTTTTTTTATAAGAAGTATACAATTAACTTAAAATTAAATAACTTGATTAAAAGCCATCTTTAGAGTTCATTAAATTCAATGTCAAGTCACATCTGATTTATAGGATATATATTATAATTTATAGTAAATAAGTAAATGACAACTGACAAGAATTTTATCAGAATTTAATAGTTAAGTATTTAATAGATTGTAGTGAACATGAATGCAGACCCCTTCACACACACACACACACACACACACACACACACACACTGTTAATAATTCACAAATTGGATTGAAAATTTCTTTTTTCTTTAAGTCAAAACATTTTAATACTATTGTATTCACAGAAATATTACTATTATGTGCCATTTTTTGTGTTACAGTAGCAAATGTACAAAAATTGGATCTTTATAAAAGAGATGGAAGCAAATAAATTAGATCATATATTCAATTCATTATCTATCTGTTCAAGTGTTAAGACTTTTTCTGGTAATGTTTACAAATTTTATAATTAGATTTTACACACAAAGGCAATCAACTTGAAACATATTGTAAGAAGAAGAAGAAAAAAAAACAATTAGCTTTGTTTAACAAATTTAAGAACTAAAAATAAATATAAAGAATTGAACTAAAATAGAATAATAACAATTTCTACTATTATAACATTGATTTAAAACCAGTGACCAGAATACAAAGAAAACTGAAGAAAATGAAAACCAATTAAGCAAAATATTATTTCTACCATTTTTTAAAGATGAACTTTATGATTACCATAATTAGTTGTATAACATTCGTGTATAATACGCACCCCTAACTTTCAGCTACAAAATTCTTGGAAAAACATTTCTCATGTATAATATGGTCTGACCTTTTGGAATTTGTAGCAGGTAAATTTAACAATTGTTCAACTTTTTATTTGGTTTGTATTGACTAGAAATAAGAATTTATATAATGTTTCAAAACACAAAATTTACCCAGTATTAGCTTAGAACATAGATTTAACTTATTTTCATTGATATTGTCCAAAATTGGTGACACATGTGGCTGGAAAAAAAGTTAATATCTAGTTCTTGTGAATAGTATGCACACATTGCTTTTAGACTTGAAAATCTGGAAAAAGTATATATTTTACATGAATTTTTACAATATTAATAGCAGTTTCTGTGGAAATTCCACTATTTATAAGTTTTCTCTTTCTTATTTTGACAGATAATTTTACAAAGGTAACTTTATTAAATTTTAAAAAATCTTCCTTTTAACTTATTACTTGCTTCTTTGTAAATAAACGAATAAATATGGGTAATTAAGACCAGTTCAGATTTAATGTTCAATTTACTTTCATTTGTTAATTAATAAGTAACATACATTTTATTAAAATTGGATAATTTATTAATTTTAGGAAGATTTTATTTTTTTATAAAATGTCATTTTTTGTTTAAAAATAAACTTCAAAACTAAATTTTCAAAATAAGCATTCCTTATTTCTTTTACTAATTTCTCTCAAGCTATTTCTTTCACTTCTTTCTCTTCCTTCCTCCCTTTCATTCCACTGAAGCAGATGATAAGTTTCTGATGTATAGTGTTATTACTTCTTCTCTCTCTCTTTCTTTATCTCTCTAATTGTTTTTATTGTTATTACTTCCTCTCTCTCTCTCTCTCTCTCTTTAATTTCTTTTATTGTTATTACTTCCTCTCTCTCTCACTCTCTCTCTCTATTTTTTAATTTTCTATTATAGTAGCTTTCCTTTTCTCTCCAATTTGGTCACTCTTTTTCTTCTCTTTATCTCCTCACAATCAAAATAGAATGGCTCATTATTCATCTGTGGTCATGACAAGGCATAACATTTAAACACATACCCTCATATTTTATTCTCCAACACATGGACTCACCAGCATTGGTCAGTCAGTTCTGCATGGACACTGAATGCAATCTGGAGGACCTACCAAGAATAAGATGGTGAGAGAGAGGGAGTCAAGGAAATCAATGCTATCAGCATGTTTTTGTTGTTGATGATGATGATGATTATAATATTCCACTCAAAAATGACAAATTATATCAAGTTTTTATAAGTGCAATAATGTTAAATGCTACAAGTTGAGTAATTTCCAAATCCAATTTGCAATTTAATAATAGTGTGAAGTCTTCATTTGTGCTAACCTCAATCATAATAATTTCTCATAGGTGATAACTATTAAATGCTAATCATACAATATCTAGATTGATTTATTTATTTGAAATTAATTATGAATTATCTAAATAAGAGATGACCTGATATTATGTTTGATGGCTACCAAACGTGTCATTTAAGTGGGTTACTAATATTTTTCTGAAAAAAATGTAAAATTGATTAGAAATTAATGAAAAATCATTTTATAACAACTTTTATCTTAGTTCATTTTAAATCACTTTAAAATAGTTTTATTTTAAGTATTTTCTTCTTATCAATTTTAATACTATTACTACTAATGCTAATAATGATAAATACTAGCATGAACATATATATATATATAATGTATTATTATAAAAAAATTCCACTCAGTTTGAAAAGTTTTCATGATATTTTATATTTAACCAAAAATTTAAGAATTTTTTCTACAATTAAGATGAAATTGAAAAATCATAATTTTTGAAAAAGCATTAAATTCAAATTTTGCTCATGAAATCTGTGTGATATTTAAATATTGTGGATCTTAAGAAGAACTGAAGAGTTCTCCATTTTTTTGTACTTGCTTATAAAAAACTGTGAAGTATTCCAAAAATTGATTGATTTTTTAATTGGTGAATAATATCATTTAAGCAGTAAAAATCAAAAACAAAATTTTGTACTTTTCTTCATAATAAACATATTAAAGTATATGCATGATTTTACTGCTTAATAACATCTCTTTTCTAAGTTATAAGTCAACATGTTCATATCAAAACAACACAACTAATATATATATATAAAGGCAAATACCTACAGACATATGCAAAAATAGGAGATTTACAATATGAAGAAATTTTATTGGAGTCGCAAGTTGTTTAAAACAATGTAAAATAAGATTAAGTAAAAGAGGGGTGAAAATGAAAAATAATAGATAAGTTGCTATATGAAGGTTTAAAAGCTTAATCTGCCCTACTATTTACCCATAGCTGGAGGAAAAATAGTTGGATTCATACCTTTTCCAAGAATATCAGTAATATGTGAAATCCAAGCAACTGCACTCATGATTGAACTTGTCTAGCTGAATCCATTTTCTATAGTGATAACCATTATATTATGAGTGGCTATATATATATATATATATATATGCATGCATGTATAATGGTCGTTCAAAAGGTTTTAAGCCTTTCCTAGAAAGAAGAGTCATAGCTGAACATTATTGCTGTAGCAACTCACTACCATTTCTTATAAAAATAGGAAAACTAATTCAGATTTTTCAAGTTTTATAAGAAGTGATAATGTGTTGCTACAAGAAAAATGTTCAGTTATGCTCTTCTTTCAGAGTGAAGCTTAAAACCTTTTGAACGATCCTTGTGTGTATGTGAGTGTGTGTATATAAAAAAGTACAGTGGTGACCTTAGTCAAAGGTGATCCAAAGGCTCCCTTTTCAATAGCTACTACACCAAGGTGTAGGGGAGTGCACTACTCAATTCCCTAGACTGCTCCACTTTACCCTTATTCCTTACCTTATAATGCTGAGTGTTAAGCAAGGCAGCATCAGGTACCATTTTTTGAGTCTTTGGTATGACTCGACCTGGGATTGAACCCCGTTCTCCCAGACCATTGGCGAACACTCTACTCATTAGGCCAAAAGCCCGTTTGTGTGTGTGTATATATATATATATATATATATATGATTATTATTATTATTATAGATATACTGGGATATATACTGTCATAAATTGCAAGATTATGTTTGAATCAGTACTTCTTGTCTATGTGTTTGAGATGGTGGGATCAATCATGTGAGTGAGTTGAGGATGCAAAAACACCAGTCAACTGAAATCATTTCAAATCCCTTGAGTAAATGAAAGAAAGATAGAAAGTATGGATATTAGAAAGCAAAGAGAGAATAAGTTGGAAGGAAGGAGAACTTGAAAAAGAAAGAAAGAAAGAAAGAAAGAAAGAACGAACTAGAGAAAAGAGAGAAAAGGAGAGATTAGTTTAGTTTGGAATCCTGTTTTTACATACATTTTAATATATGATTTGTAAACATTTTGTTGATACATTTTTAGATGTAAATTTTCTTTTTTTCTTTCCTCCAGTGAGGGAGATCACAGTATACACTGCTGATGAGACCTAATAAGGTTGAAACAGCTGTCCAGTGGCTCCATATGTTGCATGCAAGTGTTTGGCAGATTTTCTGGTCATGATAATTTAAAATAGAATTCCTCCACTTAAAGAAGAAAATGTACATCCAATTTATGATATAAGTCATTTGTTTGCACTCAGTTTAAATGTCAAACATTTCTATTTGACCCATAGATAGGACCCTGTCAAGTGCTACCACTCTGTGCCAGAGTCAACCTGGGAACAATGGTAATGAATGGATACTTCACATTCCCCAAAGCTCCAGCATTACTGGAGCCTCACCATCAGATTGTTTAGTGTCATATCAGGTCACTCATTGGGGTGGATCTTACCTCTCTGAAGAGATGCAGTCATTGTATTCTACAGCCCCAGCCAACTGGGGTAGAGAAAGAGAGAGAGAGAGAAATGTACCAGGTCAAAATAAATGAATGAAACCATATGACACATCCACTTGTATATAATGATCATGAATTGCCAAACATTCTCTCAGTTATATACATTTTTAAACTATTGCAAGTACAGGATATAGGAAAAAGATTTTAATGGATATTATATCTTACTCAAGAAGCTATCAGGAAGTATAGAAACCAGTATAGTATATATTGAAGACAACTTATTTTCTGACCACAGCTTGCCTTAGGCAATTTTTGCCAACTTATTCAGAGACAATCAAGTTTCTGAATATGGAGGCAGTTTTTTGTAAGCTGAATTCTATAGCTGTTAGCATAAAAGAGGGAAATGTCATTTGCAACTCAGCATTTGCAATGATGTGATAAAAGATAAAACACAGTCAAATAGCCAGTCAGGAAGAACATACCATATTCAAATTCTTTAAAATGTGTAGAGCTTTATAAATATATATATATATATATATATATATATATATATATATTAGGGATATGGTCTTGTAGTCAAGGAGAAAGCAATATGAAAATGTCTGGGAATCAATGATTTAAACTAAAAAAATACTGTAAACTATATATATATATATATATATATATATATATATATATATATATTCTTTCAGTGGTTAGTTATTTTTTAAAATAGCAAGCCTTTGAAATTAGTAGACAAATTCACATATATTGGTAGTAATATCTCATCTACTGAAAAGAATGTCAACATATATATATAAGAAAGACATAGACTGCTATTAAAAGGCTGTTGATCTTATGGAAATCTGATCCTGCTATTAAAACAAAACAGAAACTTTTCCAAGCAATAGCCATATCAGTACTACTGTATGGTTGCACCACTTGGATGCCAATGAAATACCTGAAGAAAAAGCCTGGTAACTACACAAGAATACTGTATGCAATTTTGAACCAATCCAGGGAGAAGTACCCAACAAAACTGCAGCTGTACAGCCCCTTGCACCCATTCCACAAACCATTCAAATAAGATGAACAAGATATATTGAGCACTGCTGTAGTAGCAAGGATGAACTAATAAGTGACGTACGTCTTTGGGCCCTTCAACATGGTCATACCAGTATTGGCTGATCAGCAAAGACTTACACACATCAGCACAGTGCAGGCACTGGATGAAGTTTAGAGGACCTATAAAGAGTGATGGACAATAATGACGGATGGTGAGAAAGAATCAAAGGAATCCATGTTTTCAACATGACTTGATAATAATATCCATACATATACAATAGGTACCACCTCAAATTTAAATATAGCCATAAATACTGGGTATTATGTTGACATTTTTAGTTATCAATTTTATGCATGTATTTAGTTTGTTTCAGCTTTTGTCTGTTGTGTAGCCAACTAGAGTTGGACATTGTCTGTGAGTAAAGCAGAACCATCATGCTATTCATTCCTCCAGAATTTTGGAAACAGGATACTAAACTGCAAGTTAGATGAGTTTAATGATTATTACAAAGATATGGGAGCGCAGAAGCTTCATTCTGATAAGAAAACTTTTAAAATTTTTTGTGAGACCCAAGCCATGTTTGACAAAAATCCCAGCAAGTCAAATCAGGCCCATTGCTGGGGACATAGTATTTGAGGGTTTTTTTCATCAAGCAGGTAGTATATGAAGACTTTTTGTATTTCTCATGCAAGATGAGAAAGGGTCAATTTTTATCACATGCCATGAAGGAAGACCATGCTACAAAGCTTTTTCAGTAACTCAAGCATCCCCTCCTATTGAATATGCTTTGGTTTTTCTCAAATAAGAAAAATTTCTGCCCAGATGAAATGGTGAACTCACAGAACAACTATTAGCTTGCTCTATCCTCACAAGATGTACAGATATTGATGAAATCCAAACACTCAGTACACATCATGGTGTTTGGTGTGGTCACTAGCACAGCTGTTGTTATGCTTCCATTCATCAGACTAAAACTCAAACTCAATACAGAGGCCTATATCAAGTGCCTGGGGAGGTAGTGCTTCCCTGGATCAAGAGAGTGGTTGCTGGAAGACCTTATGTCTGGCAACAGGACTCTGCATCATACTACACAAGCAGGAGAACCCAGTGTTGGCACTCAGAAAATATCTGTGACCACATTACTCCTAACATCTGGTTGCTCAGCTCACTAGATTGCAATCTCTTTGATCATCATGTGTGAGCTCAGTTGAGTGAGCGACAAACAAAACTCAAGGCAAAGATAATAACAGTATTTACCAATTTAAACAAGGAGACAATCAGAAAGGCTTGCAAGAGATTCTGAAGTTGTCTGGAGGCCATGATTACAGCCAATGGCGGTTTCTTTAAATAAATTTAATCTATAATATTTCAAGATATTTTCATGTAATTTTGGTAAATATATCTGAAAAAGTGAGATGTCAATGTTATTTTCATTTTTGTATAATTTAGATGACAATTTACCCATTGCACATCTAATTTATTTTGCGACCAAGTCTCATAACATCTAAGTATAATTCTTCAAATATCTTTTTTGTCCATCAATCTGCAATCACATAATCTAATAGTTAGAGTTAAAGCTATGCCCACCAAGTTTTCTGTCATTGCTGATGTTACTTTGGGGCATGTTTTTAACATTGTAGATTTCTGAAAACTGTAAAACTTTAAAAAAAATTTTGCAAGGGGCTTGATTTACAATGTAAATTTTTGACCAATGGGATCCAAGCACTGCAATACCAAAGGAAGACTGTGGATCACAAGGGGGACTATACTGAAACAGAAACCTCATTTGGTCACATTCCATGAGAGTATCTTTGTCAGCCTCTGAACTTTTAAGCTGATCTTTTTATATAATTGTATGAAGCCAACATCTAACTGAAAATATCCTTGCCAAAAAAGCAACATTATGACCTTTTTTTCATGACATTTCTCTATAACTTTACTAGCCACAGGAAAAAACAAGATTTTAGAAAGTTATGCTGTTTTTACATTTGTAGTACAAGCAGTGATTATCAAGAAGCAATAAATTTGAACCTTTTGATAATGTTTATAAACTTATAGATACACCCAAAAACAAACTTTGGTATAATTAATTTAAAATCATGCCTATAGCAACTATACAATAGAAGTGATCTGGCTTTGTGTCACTGTCAGTTAAGCTTACATAAATCCCAACAAATGCTGAAAGCATCAAGTCATATTGAAGAGATTAGCAGGTTACTTTTTAAAAGCTACTGATAGTAAAATTGTTAGCATCTAGATGCAAAATATGACCTTGTGTCAAACTTATCTTAACCCATTGACTATCCCAATTACAATCAGCAGTAGCTGAGACCTTATCGTGTCAGTACCATGGGAATGGATTTGATGTCTGTTGTTATAAACCAATGAGACATCCTGACAATCAAGCAGAAGCCTTAAAACTATAGACCAACCAATTATTATTGAATCTACCATCTGATGCTGCTAATTAAACTGCAATGACTACTATCATCATCTATAAAGTGGATTTAGGTCTTTCCTCCAACTAATTCTTTGTTTTCTTATTTCTCTTTTAATGGTCAAAGACTATCCATAAAATCAATAATACTGACTGAAATATCCCCACCTTACTCTCTAAATTATAGATATTTTTTAATGGACAATTGATTGGGCATTTATTTTAGTCAGCACAATATAGGCATATATATTACTTTTCTTCTTGGAGCTTGATTTAAAATCAGTTTTGAAATAATCACAGCTTTTGGTTAGTTCTATTCTGTATAAGCCATAATAAACAAATTAGCTTATTTACTCATATATAAAATACATCCCCCACACACACACAGTATATCTAAGCAACTATCATTCTCTAAAGTATGTTTCATTAAAAAAAACATAATTAAGGTTCTTTTAAGCAATTTTCTAATTGATTTTTTTTTTTGTCATCTTACAAATTTTTCTTAAGTTTGCTTCCATTTTATTTAAAATTGTCCAAAATTTTTTCCTTAAGCATTTTTCACAAATCATTGATCATTTTCAAGGATATCATCAAGATGCATTTTTTTTTAATCTAATAAAATTTCTATTTCTAATATCAGATATATATATATATATATATATATATATATATATATATTTGTCATGCAACTTGGTCTAACCACAGAGTAATGAAAAATTATTTGGCTATATATATGAGGCATTCAGTTCTGTATTTTGTTAGTGATAGAAAAATGAAATTTGATGTTACATTTGAACATTAAAATTATATAATTATTCACTGGTGAATAGAATATTATATGCCAGTATTGTGGCGCAGAGCATTTTTTATCTGAAAAGCTGGCATATGTGTACATATGAAATATTATTTTAAAAGGATTCTTTAATCATGACTGGTTCTGCACATAAAGAAAATTGTTTTTTTTTGCTAGATTCAAAATTTATTTGACTCACAAAAGACTATTGTAGATTTTTATCAAGACTAATTACAAAATCTTGTACACCCTAAATTGTGGTGTACAAGTTGACCTTTTAACCCAGAAAAAATTTCTACAAAACTAGAGGTCAACTTATATAAGTAGTAAAATAAAGTTAGCAACCCGAAGGCTCCCTTTCAATAGCTACTGCACTGAGGTGTACGGGAGGGTGCTACTCCATTCCCTGGATTGCTCCACTTTACCCTTGATCCTTATCTTATAGTGCTGAGTGTTAAGCAAGGCAGCATCAAGTACCATTTTTTGAGTCTTTGGTATGACTCGACCTGGGATTGAAGCCAGGTTTCCCGGACCATTGGTGAACACTCTAACTGTTATGCCAATGGCCCAGTTACTTACTTAACTTATATAGTAGGGCTAAAATTCAAACCTTTAACAATGATTTTCACAGTGGTAAAGATTTGGATTTTATCCCTGCTATATCATTGATCCCTGGTTTTGTAGAAATTTTTTCAGACTTAAAAAGTTGACTTATATGCCATAATTTATAATATGTCATACAATTGTGAGTACAGGTAAGTGAAAAACAAACAGTATATCAAAGAGAAAATGTGTATTTTAAATGCAATTTTGTAAAGAAAGCAATGTTATCAGAAATAAGTATGCTTCTGTACATTAATCAGTATATTACACATAATCACAATAAGTAAAAAAAAACACTTTAAGCTTTTTGTACATGAAAATGTCACTATTTGATATAAACACCATTTACATAAATGAAAATTTCCTCCTTTCGCATCTGAAGAATATTGCATCATTTTTTCTGGGGGTGGGCTTGAGCAAGTTCTAAGAGTTGAGGGCATTAGCTTCCACCTTAGAGGGTGCAGAAGCAAAATTAGAAATATTCTAGTATAATAATAAACAACTTGATAATAAAACAAGATTA
The DNA here is from genome assembly GCA_963585895.1 of Sepioteuthis lessoniana. Lineage (NCBI taxonomy): Eukaryota > Metazoa > Mollusca > Cephalopoda > Myopsida > Loliginidae > Sepioteuthis > Sepioteuthis lessoniana. The sequence goes on from CAUZXS010003651.1 coordinate 68,376, forward strand.
ATTTTCATTTAAAAAATAAACAACAAAGTAAGAAGATAGACTCAAAACAGTAAATTTACTCAATATGGCCACCATTTTTTTTTTTTCAATTATTGCATTAACACACCTTCAAAACAATTTGCAGGCCTTCAAAATAGATTTTTCAGACATTTTATTCCATCCCTCCTCAACAGCAGTCTTAAGCAAACCAATATTTGGATGGGAAGTTGCATTTATTTTGTTTTCTAAAATGCCCCATATAGTGTAATTAAGGCAGGGGGTAAGATTTGGGTTTGGTGGAAGCCATAAAGAAACTCCAATTATTTCAGAAATTTTTTTTGGCTTGGTTTCAACGTTAAGCAAATCATAGATTCTTTGTTGCTTCTTTTATTGCTCACTCATATTGGGCTGAGTTTTAATGGAAAAGTGCTTGAATAATAGAGCTAATCATGAAAATTTAGATTTATCATATTTTTTTTCAAAAATTGGACCAATCAGACTAAAAAAAGCATTTTAAAAATTATTCTGTATTTTGCTCCTGGACCCTAAATGTCCTACAAATGTTCTATAGATAAGATCAGAACTTTTTGCAAGTTATTGAAGAGTATTAATAGCATCACACTGCAGATATTCTCTAACTGCATGTACTCTATGGGCTTGTGCATTGTCATCAACAAAGATGGGATGTGATTGCAATGGGTGATTATCAAAATGAGATATGATGACATTTTCAAGAACTTGCTCTTGTTATCTTATCATTAAGGTTGCCTTGTAACATTACAAGGTTGAGCTTGCAGTCATATGAACAGCTACCCTAAATTATAACTGAGCCTCTACCAAATGGAATCTTTTCCATGTTGTTGAGTTGATGACAAACAATTCCCTCATTCAATCTCTGTCTTTAGTCACACATAATAGAAACTGACTCTCATCGGATGAGTACCTTTCTTCTAAAAGGAGATGTTCCAACCTATTTCTGCAATTGGATCACTTTAAACATTCCTACATATATCTTGGAATGAGGAATAGTCATTGGATAAGACATCATGAAGCAAGGCGATTGATCTTTAGCCTTCTTTTAATGATACTAATGGATATTCTGGAGTTGATATACTATTGGCCTTGAAGAAAACAACTTATTTGTTTATCATGTTTTTTTGAGCATCACCCCTTTTTATAAAAAAGTAAAGTTGGCGACCATAGTCGAGGGTAACCCGAAGGCTCCCTTTTCGATAGCTACTACACCAAGATGTAGGGGAGGGCGCTACTCCTTCTGATCTCCCCTTTTTATTATCTTCTTCCATTAACTTTTAAAAAATAATCTTTACACAGAACATATACTCTATTAATACAATATCTATATATAGATCAAATTCTTTTAATTTAATTGGGTTCTTTTCTGATGAATCTCACAAGCAACCTGTCCTCACAAACATTAGTTTTTTTCTTGGTCTTCCAATCCCCAACCTATTTGTTATATTGTCTGTTGTCATGTGCTTTTATATCAATGGTCTGTGTTAATCTATTTGTAGGACAATCCAATATGAGGCATCCTAATAATCTGACGATATTTCACAAATCTTTTGCCTTGGCACTGTGTTTTAGTTGAGATTTTAAAAAATATGCTTTGTCAAGGCAGAATTAAACTACAAAATGCTTTTAGTTAAACTGTGAATTTGCTATGGATGGATATAATGTGGATAAAAAATTGACTTGTTGTCAGGAAGCTAATTTTGGCAGACTATCATGAATTTTAAACATACATATGGTATATAAAATGCAGGGGAATTTTAAAAGATAAAAAAAAGTGCACCTTATATGCCGTCAAATACGATATACATTAATAATTGTTTTCATTTATAGCAAGAAGACAAGGAATTATAAATTTTATCTTTAATTTTATATTCAAGAAAAAGCAGAACAACATATCTTTTTGAATAGTTTATAAGTATAATGTCATTGTAAATGTACTTAAAAATTGCAAAAGAAAAAATTTTATGACATGGGTTTAGGGATTTTATTTACTCCAATAATTGTTGAGTTGCTTTCTCTTTTCTCCAGAAAATTGGAGCTGGCTCCCCTCTTTGCTCTTATTCTTTTTTAAAAAAAAGTTGCTCCAACTCTCACTCCTTATCCTGCTCTATCTATACCTTACATAATCTGTTCAAAAATTCAACAAATTCCCAACTTTATTCTTATATAACTCACACAGTTCATGATCCTAAAATTAACAACCACAAATAGGAGTCTTTAGGTTTAATTCTTTACTCCTAAGTGCTGAATAAAAGATGGGGTTAGAATTCGGGGAGGGGGATTTATAAAACTTAATATTCAACTAAATGAAAAATATAATTAATGTATTTTTATTTTTAATACTCTAATCTTTCTTATGAAAACTTAGTTTGAAAAAGAAAAAAAATCATACACTTTCATCTCCATACCTTATTTGATTTTTTATATAATTATGTCATTTATTAAATATCCAGAAGTTTGGAATGGTTTTTAAATGTAAATTCTCAAATTTAATCAAAATCTACTTCCAAAGAAAAAGATTTCACATTTCATCAAAATATATTTTAACAAATGAAAAAAAAAGTGTTAATGAAAATCAAATTTTTTATTTTTTCAATAAGACATTTCTAAATTTATAAAAGTGAAGTTCAACTTCTAAAAAAATTTTTTAAATTCTTTTTTCTATAATGATTTAAAATTTTGATAAACTTTTACATGTTTAATATAATTTCTAATTATCACAACAACGGAAGGAAAAAAAAAAAATAGAATAAGATAAAAAACAAAAAAAGCTTTTACCATTTTTTAGGTCATAGATTTTTAGTGAAACTAAGGAAAAACTTAATTATCTTTTTAAGATTTTAAGAACATTTTTAAAAATAGAGCATTGTAAAAAAAAGAAAAAATAATTGACACGAACAATTTTTTCAAAGCCTATAAAAAATTCTCAAAACTTCTATAAATATTAATTTTATTAATAATTCTTTTAGAATTATCCATAAAGATGGGAGAAAATACTGATGATAAATGTTATAAATGTTTACATTTTCAAAATGAAAATAAAAAAAACAGAAATATTATTTGAATATCTAAATTTCCTAGAATGTTACATTTCACAATAAAATCCACCAATTTTCTTAAGTCTCCCTTCAAATTATATCTCTTAGTTTATCAAACACTTTCTCTTCCTGCTGAGAATTTTTTTTCATCAGTTGCTGATAAATGTCAACTTTTATGGTGGATGGGTCTGACTTATATTATGCATTGTCTGGCCTTAACTCTCGCCCTCCAGAAAAGAAAGAAAAACAATTCTCCACAGATTTAGAAAAATTGGAAAAATGACCCAAATTATACCAAAAATATAGAATTCCTTGGATCCACAGAAAATTATCATCCCAGAATCAATAATGATAGTTTGATTAGTTTGTCTAATGGCATATTAACTTTTGTGGGTTGTTTAATGCCAAAACCGTCATTGTAGAAAAACTTGTGATACTATTTAACCCATAATTGGGGGATAAGGGAGTTCATGCCTTTCCCAAGGATATTAATCTGTAAGTGAATGTAATAGCGCAACTGGAGTTCAAACTGACTATGATGTTATAAACCACTATGGAAACTTATCCAGAAAAATTAATGAAGGAAATGGTTTATTTCCAAGTTACTTCATGTGAATACTTTTTTGAAGAATAGAATAATTAAACGAAAATGTGTGAAGTTTAATTATTTTTTTAGCAGTGGCAAGTTATAAAATGTGTATGTAAAAATGTTTTTCACAAGAAAGCAAAGCTAATAATTGGGGTGAGAGAAAAATAAGATCAAGGAATTGGGAAAATTTTGAAAAATTAATAAGTGGGGTGGGATTATTCATTACTCAAGAGGATTGTATCACAAACCTAATAACCAAAAGTCAGAATTTGTTATCCCACAGCTTCTATTAACCATAAAAACATACTGAATTGCCACGTTGTACATCTAATAAGGTATACATTCAGTTTAACTACAAGAGAAGAACCACAACAAGCAGCAAACTCAGCTTTACTAAAGTTAATTTCAGTACAAACTTAGAAATAACTAATATGTGTTAAAGGTTAAGAAGAGAATAGAGACTAATAGTCTAACATAATATGAAAATATGAAGTATTCACTGGCACTAAAAACTTATAAAGAGCATGCATTTTTTTTTTTATTTAGGAAAATGTAATTTCCCTTTTATAAAAATTTAAAACTGACTTATTGACTTTGAAAGAAATTCAAGAATCAATTTAAAAAGTCAGTGAGGGAGTCGTACTGACTGAATTTTCATATTGTCAAAAAAAAAAGGTAAGCAGGCTTTGGGTTTTGATAGTGAATTTACCCTTTTTAAATTGTGACATCCCAACTAACTCTTACCCACCTGTTGGGGTTAATAAGTCACATCTTTGAATAGATTAATCAGATCTTTGATTTTTTTTTTTTTTTTGGTTAATGTGTTAAGAGATACTCCCCCCAACAAGGCATTGGCTGGGACCCTTAATTAATTAAGCCCCTATATTCTGGTTTGATTGGATGACTGATTAAAATCTGATATGTGGAAGGGATACTCTTCCCACAGATGTAAAGCAGCACATTTGATTGGCTGAGCAGTCAAAAAGTAGCAGAAGAATAATAAATGATCTATGATTGGTTAGCCAGTTGGGAATGTTTGTTCCTAGGGGAATCCTCTATAAAAATACATGTTTTTAAGGTTAGAGGGGAGAAGATATCTGATGTACATATTAAAGACAGGAGAATAAGAAAAGAAATCTCAGCAAGAACCAAAGCCTCACTCACCGAAAAATTAAGTAATATAGAAAGACTGCACTAGCCAGCTACCTCATTTGTCTGTCTCTCAAATACAACAAAAAGCGATACAATTTCCATTAAGTACTGTGACTAGAATAGGACCACAATAATAATGTAATGACTGATTTTTTATCTAAGCTGCTAGGTGATTGTAATGATTAAAGTGTAATAAACAAATGACTTTTTGAGCAATCTTTTAATTTTAGAACAGTAAAAGAAGTGGCAATTGTAACTGTAAAACTGCTCTTTTGGTCAAAAATGGACCTGCTTCCTGTGGCACTCTCTCTGGAACAAAAAGAAGCCCACCCCTTCTTGGATCTTTCAGAAGGGCTCTGTAAAGACGGGTATATATATATATATATGCATGTGTGAGTGTACATAATTAGAAACAAGATACAAATATAACAAAGAATAATACAAGACATAGCAGCTGATTTGAATCTGGTCAAATTGCTGTGCATTGCTAAAGTTTCCTTTTCTGTATTTTTACCAGCCAAAAAATCAATTTTTCTTAATAAAGTAATGACAAGAAGTGTAGCAGGGGCAATTTCACCTAAAAAAGGGATAACAATAATAGTATTAATAAAGATAGATATGCCGTAAAATAGAAATGGCAAGTGAAAAAAAGGTGCATCTTCAAAAAAACCCAAGAGATTGATAGGCTGTGAAGACTTTGGTATATTAAAAAAATAAGAATATCAAGCAAATTTCCCAGTAAAAAGCTTAATCCTTTCTTGTTTGTTGATAATGATTGTGCTAAAGTTTCTCATAAAGTTGGAAATATAATCCGTATTGAGTACAGAAAAAAATGTAACTTCTAAGAATAAACGCTACTCTCAATAATAGATGTTTAATTGTTCAAATCAGAAAGTAGGATGCAAGAAAATCACAACATGAAATTGTACATTGGGTGATGTCAGAAGGTGGCACATGTGCTAGAGGACAGATGAATTAATTATGTGTGGCATCATGTGATTAGCGAGAGTGACATCACATAATTAGCAGGAGGCAAAGATATTCTCAATAAATAAGCCTCACTTCGAGCTGATGTGAGAGTTTTTTTGTTGTGACAGCTAATGCGATTACTTCCTGTTCATATCATGAATGTTGACATGTAAGAGATAGCTGAGCCCAGGTGTGAGGAAATCATCTCTAAGCAGATGTGATGTCATCCATCGAGAAAACCTGTCAGAGAGGGGTTTTTTTTGCTATGACAGCCAGGGTGATTACTTCCGGTCTGTGCTGTGATTGTTCATGTGTAAGAGACGCCTGAACCCTGGTGTGAGGAAATTATCTCTGGGAAGATGTGACGTCATCCATCGAGAAAACCCGCTGGGAATTGAATCACTTTAGGAGAATGATATGCAATAAAATTCTGTTTTAAACTTGGAAAAAATGCCACAGAAATGTATGGAATGCTTCAGGCTGCTTTTGGACCATCTTGCATGAATTGAGCATCAGTTTTTGAGTGGCGTAAGAGATTCAAGGAAGGTAGGGAGTCTGTGAGGAATGATGAGAGGTGTGGGAGGAGTAAGTCAGAACACCATAATTGATTGGCCAAATAAAGAATTTCATGGATAAGGATCGTCGTGTGTCTATAGAGACAATAAGTGCACAGTTTGATGTCAGTCTGGGAACTGTACACACAATTATTCATGAGGAACTGAAGATGCGGAAGATTTGCGCAAAGTTTATCCCAAGGGTGCTCAGAGAAGATCAGAAAGAAAGACGTCATAACAACAGGGAGATGGTCGAGCTAATCAATTCAGGACCAAGAGACAGAGTTCCCAGTGGAAACATGCTGGCTTTCCTAGACCCAAGAAAGCCAGACAGAGCAAATCCACCCACAAACTTACGATGATCCCTTTTTTTGACAGCAATGGCATGATTTACATGCACTGGGTTCCCACTGGACAGACAGTCAACAAGAAATACTATGTTGAGGTTTTAAAGGAATTCAGGAAGAGATTCCATTGGAAGAGGCCAGCACTCTTCAATTCGGGTCAGTGGCATTTCCACCAGGACAATGCACCAGTCCACAACTCCATCCTTGTCACAGACTATTTGACCAAGATGGGCATCAAGACAGTTCCTCACCCTCTCTATAGTCCAGACCTTGCTCCCTATGACTTTTGCTTTTCTCTAAGTTCAAGGAAAAACTTAGAGGCTGTCATTATGAGACAATTGAGGAGATGAAAGAGGCTGTGACGAAGGTCATTGACATTCTCACACAAGAGGACTTCCATGGGGCCTTGCAGAAGTTGTTGGAATTGTACAACAAGTGCATTGCAGCCGGAGGAGATTACTTCAAAGGGGACTAGAGTTTCATGTGTGTACTATCAATAAAAGTGCCCATATGAAAAAAAAGTCTGGAAGCTTATTGAAGGCACCTCATATGTATATATATATATATATATATATATATTATAATGGTGTATGGTTGTCATTATCTCACTTGAGGGTTTGTGGCAGACCAAATGTGATTTAATATCTGTGATAGAGCTATTATATAATAATAATGAATAAATATATATTAGTTTTTATATCAGTAATCTCCAGTCAGCATCTAAAAGCAGTCGGTGTGGATTCAACCTCAATTTAAACATGTGTAGTCATCTGATGAGATGGAGAGTATAATGTTATTCTCTGCTGAAATAAATTTATAATGACAATTTAACAAGGTTTGAGTTACCTTCTAATTGCACTATTAGTTTTTATATATATTTAATAGCATTGATGCTTATCTGCAACCACTGGTTTCATCCCCACCCACCAAAAAAAATCTTATTCAGTCAAAACCTTGTCTGTCACGACTTTCACTATACATTGCAACTCATAAATCCAGGTGACAACCTCAAATTTGCTGCGTGGCACATGTATCATCATACACACACATACTAACAATCACTTATATGACCATACACAATAATATGCAAATATAATCTACACACACACACACACATATACACAAAAAGAGTTGTACACAAACCTAACATTCTTTTGACTATATTTTTTTGTTTATTTTTTTGGTTTCTCTAATATCTTTCTTTCTCTGCCTGATGATTGGCATAATAAGATGGCATGAAACCAGTGGTCACAGATAAACATCCATGCTATTAAATATATATAAAAACTAATATATATTTATTTATAATTATTATTATTATTATTATTAATATATATCTCATTAAGTCATGCTGACACTGCAGAGTTCCGTGACTCTCTCTCTCATCATCTGTCCTTATCATTCAAAACTTCTGGTTGGTCCTCCTAACTATTTCCAATGTCCGCATAGAGCTGATATAAGTCTTTGCTAGTCAGCCAACACTAGCACAGTGCAGGAGTCCATAGGAGAACATCACTTATAAGTCTGTCCTAGCTTCTCCAACAGAAGCCTACATGTTAGTCTAACTTGGATGGTTTGTGATATGAGCAGTAAGTGACTTTACAGCTGCTGTTTCATAGAATGTAGCTTCCAGGATTTGTTCAAAACAGCATGTAGCATTCTTATGTAGTTCCTATCTTGCTTTTTCTCCATGCATTTTGTTAGCACTTATGTGGTGCATCTATACAGTAGCATTGATACAGCAATAGTTTCAAAGAAATCCTGTTTTATTTTATCAGAGAGATTAGATTTCTATACAATCAATAACCAGCCAATAGTAGTCCAGACCTTTAGTAAGCATAACTTTTAGTAGATGTAATATTGTTGCTGAGGTATGTGAACTTGTCGACTAATTTTAGAGGTCTGTCACTTAAGTTTGTTTGGTTTAATGGCATAGCAACCTTTGTAGGTTATTTAATGCCAAATCCATTAATATACATATAAATAGTTCTATTTCAAACAATTCAGTTTAGCATAAGTATGCAGTTTAGTTCTATTTGACCCATAGATAGAACCCTATCAGGTGCTACCACTCTGTGCTAGAGTGGACTGGGGAGTGATGGCAATAGAGCCTTCCCCAAAGCTCCAGCATTACTGGAACCTCACCAGATTGTTTAGTGTCATATCCAGGATACTTTTTGGGGGAGTCTTACCTCTCTGCAGAGATGTAGCCGGTATATTTTACAGCCCCAGCCGACTAAGCTACCTGTCACTTAAAGAGTATATATATATATATATATAAGGTATCAGTGGTTTTAGAGAGTATTATTTAATGTAGCAATTAGTAATCTTTTCATTTCTTTTCCTCTTTCAATTTTGATGATTTTCTTTTCAGATTTAGTAACAAAATAAACCTACCATGATATGAAAGGAGCTTAAATCAATCTATATTGACTGAAGATGAAAAAAGAAAAGATTAAATACAATAACAAAGAGGGAAACCAAGGACATTAAATCCTGCTTCTTTGCCTCAGGAGCTGAAAGTAAGTGGAGCTAATGAGTCCATAAGAAGTAGTTCAAAGAAGTTTAAGACTTCTCTTATTGTTTTGACTTGGAGTGTACTATATCAGATTAGTGGGTCATTTTAATATCACTGGTTTCACAAGAAGTTATTTTGGCAGTAAGAAATACAGAATGACAAGAAGGGTCAGATTGAATATGATGAGGCCATTCAGCAGTGAATGCAACATAATCATTGTGGATTAAGAAGATGGAATTGGTTACCAAGCTACAAAACACCCCATACCTTGATAGCTTCATGTTGGGATATCTAAAAGAGGGAAATAATGGCACTACCTGAAAATAAATGTGAAGGTTCAGGCTGACACTGGAAAGATCAAAACTAGATTAAAGGAGACATTCATGGAAAGAGCATTTGTAGCACTGGAAAAACTGGGAGTACTGAGACATACTGGGGAGTAGATATACATATATATATATATATATATATATATATATATATATATATATATATATATATAATAGAAGGATAGGGGTGTTGGCAGGATTTATTGGAGTAGATTGTAAAACTTGCTTTTGTGATCAGTTTCCAAGAGCATAACTGCATGATCCTCCAGCGATTGCTTGTCATAAAACCAGGCAGTGGGAGACATAATAATGATCATAAAATAGATGACTCTGAGAGAGTAGATGTTGTGGGACAAGATGATGGTAAGGTGCAAGAGGTGAGGAATCAAGAGGAGACAAAAAGCAAGACCAGGTATTTAACAGGAAGTGTTTAAGGTGCTGCATGTTATACATAGTTAAGGACTATAAAATGCTAAGGCTTGAGTTAACTTGTTACTGGTGCAGTTAGGTAGGCCACATAGCTAAATACTGTGCAGAGAAAAATAGGCAAGGAGCTCTACTTTTACCCAATAAAAGTTCCCCAATGTATATTGCCAAAAGTGAAGGTGGAAGTAAGGGGAAGGGATAACATTAATCACTATGGGATTAGTTGATAGCTGAAGTAGGGTAACCAAGATAAGATTGATAGTCAGAAAGGAGATCAAGTGCAGGACTAGTATGGTAGAATTGACAGTACATTGAGGATGGTAGGAACATAAAGCAGTTATATTAGATATATATTACAGATTACATTATTGAGGATGTTGATGTCATGATTGGAATGACATGATTGATAAACTGGGGGACAGAGTTACAATTGACTAGAAGGGTGTGAATTTTTGGACAACTTGTGGAGATTCTAAAGAGAGGGGCTTAAAGCAAAATGTAGAGGAGGAAAAAAGCATAGATATTTAGGACAAAGATTTCCAGGTGGAATGATTTTGAGTAAGAGAGCACACAGTACAGGAGGAACAAGATGTGTTGCCATAAGGATGCATTTAAGAGTAAAGCCAGATCTGAATTTAAGAAAGGTAGATAGGTGGGGAGAGGAAGATGTCTTTGCACCATGGAGAGAGAAAGTGAAAACTGTAGTATAACCATTGAAGTAAGGTTAGACCAATGTTGGAGTTCAGAGAGTAAAATTGTCACATTATATGTTATACAAGTGGTAACAGACATATGGGAAAACTATTGCAGGGATAAAGAAAAATGACAGGGGGAACCATGATGGTTAATCTAAAATCAGAATATTTACAACCCCATGTGGTTAAACAGGATAACAGGAGCTACTAATTTCTCTATTAACAAGATTTTAGGTAATGAAAGCGAGATAACACCAGAGGAGGTAAGAGGTCATCTCATGACCAATGGATTGACAACAAAGCTATCAGAATCATTGTAAGAGAGGATAGTGTTAGGAATTGAGAAAGAATAGGACAAGTGATTTCAGGTAATGAAAGAGAGGTAACAGCAGAGGAGGTAAGAGGTCATCTTATGACCAATGGATTGACAACAGAGAATAGTGTTAGGAATGAAGAAAGAATAGGACAAGTGATTTTGTATTCTGGAGAGAGATTAAGATCCAGCAAGTAAGTAAGGAATTAAGTAAATGAGAGCTATTTGCTGTGTGCAGTAAATTGGTAAGAAATAAATCATATTGCTGATTGATACAGATCCACATGCAGTTGTATCAAGGTACAGGCAAATATATTTGGTTGAAAAGACAATGGTCAGCATGATGAAAGAAATTGTACAAATGGAGGTACAGATGGTGGTACAAGATGACCCAATGAGAGAATAGTGGTACATGCCAAAGATGAAAAAAGAAGTTATATGGTAATGTTGGCAGCATGGCAACAGGTATTGTTTTAGAGGTAAAGGGACATTGAAATAAAGGATGCAGCTTAGCTAACTTTGAAGCCTCAGTTTGCCTCCAAAGTGGGAGCTATGATATACTGAGGTCAAAACAGATTTTGTCACAATTTAAATCTATAATCAAAGGAGAGAAGAAAGGTGAGGACTAAATGGTCTGCAGAAATGCTCATCAAACATCATTTGAAGGTTCTAGAAGAGCTAATCTGCAAGTTTAAACAGCAACTAAACATAAGTTTTGTATTTTCAGAGAAAACCAGGCCCAATATTGTCACTAAAATGAAGAAGGCCTAGCTAAGTGTGCAGGATGATTTTGAGAGAGGGTTTACTACCATGTGCCATCTGGAGGACAATGATCTGAGGGAACTACATTGCATACATTACATGGCAGTATAGAAAACCTTGTTTCTGGCCAGAAAAGTGACCCCCCCTCCATGTCACTAGGAAGACATCCATAAGGTGTTGAGGAAATGCCCAGGTACCAGTCAATCAAACCAGTTCAAAGTGTGCAGAATATGGTAGAAATCTAGCTTGCAATTAACAGGAAAATATTAGCCATTGATATTACATACTATTGACTTATACTTATCAATGAATGATTGTGAACCTGGATGCTTGGCCCTATGGTGATAAATTAAGATAAAGAAAGAGGTCTGGATGAACAGTGTTTTTTGGGAGTGGATGAAGTGTTTATTGCTAAGAGGACTGGATTTAGATGAGAAGTGCTGAAAGAAATGCTGGATAAGTGGAATGTGTAGAGATATTCCGGGGCTCTATACAAACTGAGCAGTAATGGCATTAAGTAAAGACACCATGGAATGATTAAAGCCATATCCAAGATAAGGCTACTAGAACAATACATCACCCACAACAAGACAGGAGAGAGAGACTCAATGCCACAAAAAATTGTTTTTAATCATTAAGGTGACCTCTAAGATCAGGAGAGAATGTGACTTGAAATGAGATGAAAAAAAGAAAAGACAAAAAAAAAAAAAAACAGGAGAAGTAAACCAGGAGTGTTTAATTCTGATTTCTCACCTCTTGGTTCAAAAGTAGAAAGGAGTTGATAAGTATTTTTAAAATGGGACAAAGCAGTTTGGGACTCATTTTGAGGACTTAGAAAGTAACAAATAAAAAAGGTAGATAGTTTTTATATCACTACTTCACAACATCTACAAAAATCAGATCATCAATATTGTTATGTTTTGACCTTCGACCCGGCCAAAAATGCCATTCCAAGGTGATGTACCGGAAGGAGGTGACACATTCTAATGGCAGTTATGAGAGGAAATCGCGTGGGCGGAAATTGGCTGAAGAAATGGGACGAGGTAAAAAAATTCCCATGGTACACTCATACACTGATACACCGGAAGAGAGTAACCTGTGAACTGCATGACAGTTATTTCCGCTTGATGACGATCAAACATGCGATTTCAAAGATCAAGTAGGCGACTGAGTGGGCGTTGAACTATTATATAACTCAGTCAAGACAGAACTATTATATAACTCAGTCAAGACAGAAGTTCGAGTTCCAGTTAGAGTTGGAGGGAGAATGACGAGAAGTGGTAGGTAAAGCCACATCAGGCCGAAGGGGCCTTAGAGCCCCTGAAGAGTTGCAGTTGGAGTTATAGACGACATGTGGTAAGGAAAGCCACATCAGGCCGAAGGGGCCATTGGGGCCTTGATGAGTTGGGGTCCAGAGAAGATGCCGATAAGATGCAGTAAAGAAAGCCATCACCCAGCAGAGTGGGCCCCAGAGCCTCCGGTTGAGCATCAGGAGAACGAGAAAGACACAACGCTGACGGCCATAAGAGTGGGGGTCAAAATATTACAGTTTATGTTTGGTCTCCAACTCCCTCTCACACGCAAACCTCAAGTAACCCTTTTCAAACCCTTACAATAAAGTGAGAGGTACATATTTTGTTAAAGAAGTCTTCCTGTGTGCATCTTTATCATTGCATCGGTATGTATTCAGTATATATATGTAAATTTTTATGTATGAATCAGCAGATGACAATATAACAATATTATCAAAGTAAATGAAAACCTCACACTATTAAGTTGCAAAAAATTGATACTCATTGACAAAAAGCTATTCAATCACTTATAACAGTTTAATCAATTTTCCTAAAATCTATTTAAAAAGAATTGGAAAAACATTAGATTAAGTGAGTGAGTGATTTTAACAGCATGTCAACACATCTAGGGTTATTTTATGCCAAGAAGTTAGGGAATAGCATTCATTGTATGTTTATATTTACATTTTTTGTGTAGTTATTTCAGAAGAGGATTTTTTTTAATACACATAGTCCTATTGAATACAAATCATTTTTAAACAGATCTATTTGACACATAGATAGGATCTTAAAAGGAACTACCACTCTGGGTCAGAGTGAACCTGAGAGTAATGACAATGAATGAGTAATCCAGACTCCCCACATCTCCAGAACTGGAGCCTCACTATCAAATGCAGTTTAGTATTATACCCAGGACCCACTTTTTTTGGAGGGTTTTGCCCCTCTGCAAGGAGATACATTCAGTGTATTCTAAGCCTTGCCAACAGGGCATGAAAAACATTTGATATAAAAATTATTTTCTTACATTACATAGAAACAAAGTTAATGGGGTATGAAATGATTACAGTTATAAAACAAATCATCTTGAATACTTTAAGTGTCAAATACATTTGCATTTAAAAATTTAAAAATCAACAAATTGATAAAATTAATAAATGTTCTTGAATGTTTTTCTTTTTTGATAGTATAAATTTGATGAAAATTGATTAAATCATTTTTTGTAAATGAATTAGTTTTTTTTTGTCCATAGGTGTGTGTCAAATCATTATTACCATATATATTCATGAAATGAACTACTTTTTAAGACCAATTTTTCAGCTAAAAAATAAGACGTCATTCATTACATGAGAAATGTTTTTGAAACAAAGATGTTTACCTTTTTTGAGGCCTAACCTTGCCATAACTTTGATCGTGTGATTTTGTTTATTAAAAAAAAAGGAAATAATGATGTCCAAGCATACTTAATCAATTATATGTGTAATCATTATTTTAGATAATATTATGTATCAGTGGTAGGATTTTAGTATATCCAAGTAAACATGTTAGGCTACATCAAGGTTTAGACTACATTGTTTATTTACAGTGTTGCATTGATTTTGATTGTATTACAGTAGTTTTGAAAGTATAAATAAATGTTTAAATGTTTTCTCTTTATGTCATTGGATGTTGAAGAAATATTTTTGTAGGCTAGCATAGCCAAAAGTCAGAGGTCATTCACTACATAAAGTAGTTCATTACTCAAGTATACAAGGTAATTAGTGCTATAAAATTCCCCAGATAAATTTGATGATAGATAACAGTTTTGACAAATCATTATAGGCGCCATACTAAAGAAAAAATATATTCAATAGTATAAACTTGTTAATGATAATGGAATATTTGAAGATCAGGATTATTCTTGGTATAAACCATTGAAAAGTTCTCTATTCATTCAGAAGTTTTTTTTTCTCTCTGGGTCAAGTTGTCCTTATACTTAAACTCTTGACCAAACTGACAAAGAAAGCTTTACTTTCTTCTCTCCAACCACCACCACCACCACCATCAAGTAGCCATAACAAGGAACCAACTCAAAAAAGCACATGTTCATTCACTCATTCACTTCTTCCCACAATACCTCATTCACTTACATTTTACTAATTGACCGATACCTACACTAAGTCTCACTGATTCTTTAATGTATACAGGAAAAAATCAGTAGTTTCAAGTGGCAAAGAAGAAAGCTAAAGGCTTTGAGGTCTGGAGCTCAAAGACATTAGCCTGTTAGCATTTGCTCTATAGCTCAATGGTAGGGAAGAGGACTGAAAACTAAGAGGTTTATGCCACCCTTTCAATGGGGCTTAGTATACACTGATTATATCCCCTTGCAGAGGAGTAAGACCCCTTGTTCCAAAAGAAATGTCTGGGTATGACACTAGGACTGTATCTGATGGTGATGCTGGAGTATCCATTCATGCCATTACTCCCAGGTCTACTCTGACCTGGAGTGGTAGTACAGACTCCCATCTATGGGTCAAATAAATCTGTTTGAAGGTTATTTTTATTTGATAGGAATGCTTAGTGCCATATAACTGTAAATTATTTGTATTAAGAATAATTATTTGAAGCTATAATTGTTAACTAAGGATTATCATTAGTTACTTGAAACTATCAGTGTGCTATCATTAAATGGAAATAATTACTTGAAACCATAAAATTATTAGTATCAGATAAGAATACTTGATATCATATAATTGTATGCAAAAAAAAACTGTTAAAAAACAACTACACAAAAAATGTAAACACAAATGTACAATGAACACAATTCTCTAACCTCTAGGCATAAAATAATCCTAGATATGTCGACATGCCATTGCCATTAGCCTGAGTAGAGTGTTCATTGATAGTCCAGGAGATGGGGGTTCAATCCCAGTTTGAGTGATACCAAAAACTCAAAAAATTGGTATTTGATGCCACCTTGCTTAACACTCAGCATTATAAGGTAGGAATCAAGGGTAAAGTGGAGCAATCAAGGGAATGGAGTTGCGCCCTCCCTTACACTTTGGTGTAGTAGCTATTGAAAAGGGAACCTTCAGGTCACCCTTGATTAAGGTCACCAACTTTACTTACATAAAACACCAGCCCAAATACCAAATCAGTAAGCAATTGGAAGTATGGTTCAAACAGAAAAATCTAAGAATACTCTATATAGTGCTAAGTATGTTAACATTTAAAGGTTTTGTACAAGTAATATAGAAAAGGACAAAAGAATGTATAACCATAATCTTAAACTATTATCTCCAAGACATAGCATTATCAACCAAAATCATTTAAGATGTTTAAAAGAAATAATTTGTAGTGGAATCTAAATTTTATAATACTCAGAATCTCTAAAACTGGTTCACAGATTTTTTCAAGCTGCTGTTCACTTGGCTCCTAAATAACATCCCTAGTGCATCTCCATCAATACATACAATGAACACACACCTCTTGGCATCAGATCTGCTGCAAATTTAAACAACTACAAGGATCATTAAATTAGTTTCCAGACTTTTTTTGTATGGGCACTTTTATTAATAATACACACATGAAACTCTAGTCCCCTTTGAAGTAATCTCCTCCAGCTGCAATGCACTTGTTGTACAATTCCAACAACTTCTGCAAAGCCCCATGGAAGTCCTCTTGTGTGAGAATGTCAATGACCTTCGTCACAGCCTCTTTCGTCTCCTCAATTGTCTCATAACGACAGCCTCTGAGCTTAGGGAATAAGCAAAAGTCACAGGGAGCAAGGTCTGGACTATAGAGAGAGTGATTAACTGTCTTGATCCCTATCTTGGTCAAATAGTCTGTGACAAGGATGAAGTTGTGGACTAGTGCATTGTCCTGGTGGAAATGCCACTGACCCGAATTGAAGAGTGCTGGCCTATTCCGACAGAATCTCTTCCTGAATTCCCTTAAAACCTCAACATAGTAACCCTAACCCTAACCCTTTGGCCAATCACCTCTGGTCTATTGACTTCCTTACTCCTCCCACACCTCTCATCATCCCTCATAGACTCCCTGCCTTCCTTGAATCTCTAATGTCACTCAAAAACTGATGCTCGATTCATGCAAGATGGTCGAAAAGCAGTCTGAAGCATTCCATACGTTTCTGTGGCATTTTTTCCAAGTTTAAAACAGAATTTTATTGCATATCGTTCTTCTAAAGTGTCCTCATGTCCAGATTGCATTTTTGAAATTAACCACCAGTGACAATCAGGCTTTAGTAAGGTGTATTCCAATTGCTACTGTAGCTGTTCATTTGAACCTGAAACCATAAAAATTGGCCAGTCATCTCATAAGATGTATAGCAATAACATAGTGAATTTTAAATGCCTATACAAAAAAGTCTGGAAACTTGTTGAATGCACCTTGTAATCTAAGTTCATAAGCATACCTGCTGAAAACTTTGGCTCTTGTTAGAATTCTTGATATAGTCATATAGTTATAGAAATGTCATTGATAACATAATGCACTCAGTGCATTTTCATCAGTGAAGTCCCTGTGGTGTAGCAGCTAACATACTGGACCGTGACATCATAGGAAGTAAATTCAAACTCCGGTTACACCATTGGTTGTGTTTTATGGCATATCTACCTTTGTAGGTTATTTAATGCAAAATCCTATTTATACATTTCTTAAGTATATGATTTATAAACAAACAATTTAATAGTAACATTTTTAAGAAAGCCAGAGCTCATTTGTTTGCACAGAGTTAAATGGTTTGGTTTGGTTGGTTGGGTTTTATGGCATATCAGCCATTGTAGGTGATTTAATGCCAAATCCTCTTTATATATATATAATGAAGATATGATTTGACCCCACAAAATTTGTTGACAATATTTTTAAATGAGCTTGAGCTCCTATTCTTTCCATACAGTTAAATGGTAAAACAGTTCTATTTGACCCATAGATAGAAGCTTTTCAGATGTTACCACTCCAGGTCAGAGTGGACCTAGGAGCAATGACAATGAGGGAGTACTCCACATTCACCAAAACTCCAAGACTGGAGTTAAATGGTTTCAAGTATTCCTATTTATATTTATAATTTAACATCAGTCATTTGTGTACACACAGTTAAACAGATAGATGTGTGTGTGTGTGTGTGTGTGTGTGTGTGTGTGTGTGTGTGTGTGTGTGTGTGTGTGTGTGTGTGTGTGTGTGTGTGTTTTGTAAGTGAATAAATTCTTTTTGATATTAATCATTTGTTTACACACAGTGAAGTGACAAGTATTGCGATTTAACACTTATAATTCTTTTCAAGACTATTCCTTTACACACAGTCAAATGGTTTCAAGTACTGCTATGTAATACTAATAATTCAGTCAAACATCAGTCATTTTTTTGCACACATTTAAATAGTTAAACAGTTCTATTTGACCCATAGTTGGGACCTTAATAGGTAATACTACTTTGGGTCAGAGTGGATCTGGGAGCAATGGCAAGGGGTACTCCACATTACCCAAAGCTCCAGGAATGAAGCCTCAATATCACATTGTTTAGTGTCAAATCAAAGATACTCATAAAAGAGGGCCTTACCCCTCCGCAGTAATGCAGTCAGCATATTCTACAGCTCCAGCTGACTAAGCTGAATCACATTATTATATTCACTTTTCAACTTATTACCTTAAGAAAGAGATGAACATTCATATCCTCCAGTTCTAGGTTAAATAGTACTACTACTGTTCTTCTA
Organism: Sepioteuthis lessoniana; assembly: GCA_963585895.1. Taxonomy (NCBI): domain Eukaryota; kingdom Metazoa; phylum Mollusca; class Cephalopoda; order Myopsida; family Loliginidae; genus Sepioteuthis; species Sepioteuthis lessoniana. Next base: position 87,079 of record CAUZXS010003651.1, read on the forward strand.
CAATAATGGCTTTAGCATTAAATAAACCATGAAAGTTGATAAACCATTAAATAATGAAACCAAACCAAACCATCAGTCAATTTTTATAAACACTTTTTCCAGAAGGCAGCTTAATTTGCATATGTATTATTTTGTTTGTGTTTTGGTGCAAATGCACAGTCATTTATATAGTTGAAAGGCAACACCCACCACAGTAAACTTATAGTCTAACACCCACAATAATTCAAATCCAAAGATCTCACAAAAAATTTAAGTGAGTTTTGTAAGAAAACAATAAACAAAGATAATTCAACTTTGAGGATAAGTTACCCAAATTATTATTTTTTTCTTTTATTTTAATAAATATACTTGGTTTTATTATAAGATTGGTTGGTAGGGTTTTACAGTATGTCAACCCTTGTAGATTATGTAATACCAATTCTGTTTATATATATATATATAAAATATATATGACTTGTAAACAAATAATTTATAGGTAACAATTTTTTAAATCAGCCAGAGCTCATTTGTTTGTTCATAGTTAAATAGTTTAAGCTATTGCTATATAATAGTTTTTGGCCCAGTTGGCTGGGGCTGTAGAATACACCAACTGCATCTTTGCAGAGAAGTAATGAGTGTACTAGATATGACACTAAACAATTTGATGGTGAGTTTCCAGTAATGCTGGAGCTCAGGGAAATGCAGAGTACCCTTTATTGCCATCATACCAAAGTCCACTCTGGCTCGGAGTGGTAGCACCTGATAGGGTTTTATCTATGGGTTAAATAGAAGTGTTTGAAATTTAAGATGTACATATGCTAAACTGAATTGTCTGAAATAGAACTGTTTTTACATTTAGCTGTGTGTAAACAAAAAACTATAATCATTCTAAACTGAATGGTTCGAAATAGAATTGTTAATATGTATAAAAATGGATTTGGAATTAAATAACCTTCAATGGTTGATATGCCATAAAACCAAACCAAACCTAATAGATTTATTTGCACACAGTTAAATGGTTTCCAGTATAGAAAATGATTTTATAGTTCTATTTGACCCATAGTTGGGACCCTAACAGGTACTACCACTCCAGGACCTGGGAGTAATGGCAATGAAGAGGTACTCCACATTCCCCAAAGCTCCAGGACTGGAGCCTCAACATTAGATTGCTTAGTGTCATATCTAAGACACTCATTGGAAGGGTCTTATCCCTCTTCAGAGATGCAATAAGCATATTCTACATCCCAAGCTGACTGGGCTGTGTGAGATTAGGTTGTCATAATGACATTGATAAACCTTCTTAACTTCATTCCAGTTATAAGTTTGGATAAAACATAAGTAACATTTAGTTCTAATGGAATATATACATAAAAACTATACAATATTCTTATCTACTTTGAAGTTTATGTAGAAAGACTTTATAATAAGTTAGATATTTGATGCTGAACTCGATTTTTTTTGCAAGAGTACCCAGATTACCACAATGCATAGTGACACACCCAAACAAATCCAAATTCATCATCTCTTTTAGTAGTAAGAACTTTACTTCCCATGTTGTCATTGCTAGAGCCATGTATTCTGCTTTACGAGTCAACTGATTTTACAAGATAAAAAGGAGCAACAAGTGACAGTTGGAAATCATAGCCAGTAATATTAATAATAATAATAATAATATGTCTTGCCAATTATTGTGACAATTGTGTAACTATATATAACAGAAATTGGGTCAAGTTTTCATTATGATATAAAGCAAACTGGGTACTAATGGTGTAAGGGCTTTTGTCATAGGAAATGGACACAACAACCCAAGTTCAAATCCTAGACAAGGCTGTTAGCATTTCCCATAGTGTTAATACTCTTGGGAAAGGTATGCATCCAACTTTTCTCCCTCTAGCTATGAGTAAATAGTAGGATAAACTGGGATCTTTAATCTTGGTATGGTAACCAGTCTAGGAGAAGGAAAACTCAGTGTTCAAACTTCTAAAACTTCACTTAAAAAAGTGACCTTGTGTCACATCTTGCTGGTGCAGAGCAGTTCGTAGATATATATAAAAGAAAATGTTCATCTATTCCCCTGTATTGCTGGTTGTCAGCCAAATAGGCACTTTCTTTAATGACCTCATTTATATCCATTTCATAAGAACTCAATCTAGGTTTCAAATCCAGTATGTCAAATTTTAAAAAATTTGGCCTGATTTATCATAATCATGTTACCTTGGTATTCAAAATGTATTCCAAGAAACCAAGAAATATCATCAAGATCATTCATCTTGAACTGGTGTTTTAAATATTACCTATTTAAATATCCCTATATGTCTTACAACTTGCAGCAATAATTATGTCATCAACTAGTAATGATTATCATTTTATCTTTAATGTGTCTTGTATAAATACAGACATCTGCAATTGACAGAAAAAAGCCTTGATCAATCAAGTAGCTATGGAGCATTGGATTCCATTTTCATCCAGTTTGTTTCAGTCTATATACTGATGGTTTTTTTGTGGGTTTTTTTTTTCCTTTTTTTGACAAATTTTCATCACATTTGCAATGGATCATAAAACCTGCCTGTTTCATATTAATTTCCAAATCAATAGAAATATTCAAATAAACAGTTTTAACATTGATTTGATAGACAAACAATATTGGACAGCCATTTACTATTTAGATGGATGCTAAGTGTACTTTGAGGTGAAAATGTCTCAGAGCAATCAACACCAGATATTTGTGAATATCCCTTTGCAACAAAACATGCTTTATATTGATCTTTGTCAGTTTTACTTGGTTTAATTCAATAAATCCAATGGTCTCTCCTACTACTATTCTATTTGCTGTTTAGGGAACCAGTTCATATTGTTATGGTGTCCATTTATTTTGGGGGTTCCAACATGCCATGAAAATTCATTTTGTACTAATGTCCTTGGGAAAAGCATTAATCCATCTCTTCTTCTTCCAGTGACGAGTAAATAGTAGGGCAGACTAGGCTCTTTAGCCTTGGTAATGTAACGAATCTAAGAGAAGGAAACTATGAATTTAAACCAGCTGTATTTTGCTTAAAAATTGACCTTATGTCACATCCTGCTCATAGTGGAAGGGGTTGGTTAAATACATACATTTTGATAATATTCTCTCAGAATTTCTGATATTGTTCTACTATTGGTTTTAGTATTATAAAAAGCTTGTCATCCAGACACTGAATCCTTCTCAATATAATTTTCATCATAACCAATGAAGAAAACTTTCCTATAACTCTTGAAATCTAATTCATCACAGGAATTTCATTCATAAATATTTTTTCACCATCAATAGGTACAACCTGGCCCCATAAATTGTTAGAATTCTTGACATGATGACATAATTATAAGAATAACAGCAATAAGAATATAAGACTGGATATGTCCATATAACCAACCTTTCTACATGGGCAATCTTTAAGCGAAGTTTAACAGGTTTGAATTCAGAGTTTCTTTTTCATAGACTGGTCACCGAACCAAGGTTAAAGAACCCAATCTCCCCTACTATTTACCCATAGATGGAAGGAGAACAATTGAATTCATACCTTTACCAAGTGTATTAGAGCTATGTGAAAGGCAACCAACCTCATCCAGGATTTGAACTCGTGCCAATGTGTCCATTTCCTACAACAGTAACCATTATACTGCAGGTACCTCAACAGGCACTGGGTATGTCTATACATTCAGTCTAATTTTATAGCCAAAAACTTTTCCCAAAAGGCAGCTAAATTTGCATGTGTATTGTATCACTTATACAACTGTATAAGTGATAGAACAACATGAAATCATGAAAAGAAGTGAAAATGTAATGATTACCAATCCTCATGATATTTGCTATCTGATCTGGCTGGAGTGTGTGATGAATCCCATCCAGATCAAGTTGCCAAACTGGATGTTTTAACTTTAGCTTTAGACTACAAAACAAAACCATCCTTTTGTGTAGAATTTTATTATTTGTACAAGGGTGGGCGGAAATGTTTGCCCAATGAAGATATATCTGCTGTGGATGACCTTTTTGACCAATGGGATCCAAGCATTGTAACACCAATGGAAAATCACAAAGAGGACAATGTTGAAAGATAAACCACATTTGGTTATATTCAATGTGAGTATATTGGGTCAGCCTCTGAAGTTTTCAGCTATCCCTTGCAATACAAATATGTCATTGTTAGATTTTACCATACATAGATTTTGGAGGAAATAAATAAGTAAAACACTCTTAATGTGGATGATAGCTTGTCACCTACTACTGACCCCCAACTGCTTTATTTTGGAGGCGGTAATAACTGCACTTAAATCAATTAAACTGTCTTACTAAGGTTCATCAGGTTCATATTCACTTTTTAATACCAAAGCTTAGTCCTCAGTTGAGAGTGACCTAAAGGCTCCCTTTTCAATGGCTATTACACCATAGTGTAGGGGAGGGTGCTACTCCATTCCTTGGATTGCTCCACTTTACTCTTGATCCTTACCTTATAATGCTGAGAATTAAGCAAGACAGCATCAAGTACCATTTTTTGATTCTTTGGTATGACTCAACCTGGGATTGAAACCCGGTCTCACGGACCATTGGTGAACATTCAACTCATTAGGTCAAAAGCAGGTACTTGTTAATAATGTGATATAATTAGACTAATAACAGGAATCATTTAGAACATAATTCTGTTTTAAAAAGTACCAAATGATGGTTGCTTGGTTGGTTGGGTTTTATGGCATATCAACCTTTGTAGGTTATTTAATGTCAAATCCATTTTTATACAAATAAACAGTTCTATTTCAAACAGTTCTTATTCACCAATTCCATTTAGTATATGTATAGTTTTTGTTTATACACAGTTAAATGTCAAAACAGTTCTATTTTGAACAATTCAGTTTAGTGTAAGTATAGTTTCAATGTCAAAAACAGTTCCATTTCAAACAATTCTAATTAGCATAAGTTAGTTCTATTTAACCCATAGATAGGGCCCTATCAGGTGCTACCACTCCGGGCCAGAGTGGATCTGAGAGCCATGGCAATGAAGGGGTACTCTGCATTCTCCAAAGCTCCAGCATTACTGGAACCTCACCATCAGATTGTTTAGTGTCATACTTTAAAAAGTAGGGAGTTTCCGTGGCATAATGATGCTGGGCTATAGCCTCAATGTAAGTGAGTTCAAATTCCTATCGTGCCATTATATTTACTTTCAACCTTATACTCTTGGGAAAGATATGAACTGCCTTATCCTTCTAGTTTTGGGTTAGATATTATCACTGCTATTCTTCTACAAAGATGGCTTTGGCATTAAATAACCCGCAATGGTTGATATGCCATTAAACAAAGAAACCAAACTGAATCTACTTTTAAAATAATTCTTTTACAATTTAGTAAAGAACTTTGGCTTTCAAAATAAACTTTCTAACTTAAGTTGTTTGGAATTCTTAATTTCTTAGAGAATAGACTGCAGAAAAATTGTCTGTAAAATATACATGCATAAAAATACCATTTTTATGGGTATTATTTTTCAGTTTACTTACTCATTGAGACCAAAACTTCCCCACTAAGTCCCCCCACCACCACCACGAATACACACCTCTTTTTTGATATTAGATTTATTGCAAATTTAAAATAACTAATCTAAGCCTAAAATCAAACCTACATAAAGTCTTATTAATATTCTTGACCATAATGGCATATTTATAACAACAACAACAACAACAACAACAACAACACTGTCCACACCAAACTATGAAATAGTTATCATTATAGTAAATGAAATTAGTGACTCAAGTTCAAATCCAGGATGGGGCTGTTTAAGTTTCACTTCTTGCTAATGCTCTTGGGAAAGGCATGAATGCATCTCTTCTTCCAGCTAGTTATAGGTAAATAGTAGGGGGTGACTGGATTCTTTAGCCTTAGTAAGGCAATCAGTGTAAGAGAAGGAAAACTTTGTTTCTTGGCTTATAAACTTTCATGGGTTATTTAATACCAAAGCTATCCTTGTAGAAGAACAGTAGTGGTATTATGTAATCAACTGCTAGGAGGATAATGAGATTCATACCTTTCCCCAAGTCGTTTATTAGTCCCAAAGGGAACATAACAGCATGACTAGACCTCAAACTTGTATAGTATATGTTAAGTCTATGCTTTTTAAAGAATACATGTGATTTAAGAATAACCTAAATTTTGTATATCAAAGAAATTTCTTTTTTAAATTCCCTTAGTTTTGATGGTCTACTCCTCTTTTACTCTATGCTCCTTTGGACTGTTTCATTATCTCTTTGAGGTGGTACAGCCCTCTTTGGGATTGACTGATTTAAGTTTTAGATAAAACAAGATAATATTACCAATATTTCATGTACATTCCGTCATGGTTCAGAAATATAAGTCTCTTGAAACTTCAATACCTCTAAGCCTTTAGTTTACAAAAAATAAATAATTGTGTATATTTTATGATAGACTTACTGCTTGGAATGTTTGTTATGCTTTTACAATGACATCCCTGGATTTTTACTCACATTTCCTGTTATAATATATAACCTTTAAAAATTAGGAAAAAAGTATTTCAAGAATCTTTTTTTCTGTAGGTGTTTTATTAAAAGAGAAAACAAACTAACAAAAACAACACAATAAAATACTTTGAAACAAATTTTGTACATAACTGTAAAAGGTTTATAATATGAATATCTTTATATAAGTAATTCCATCGGATCAATAATCTTAAAAGGCCACAAAGGATTCTTGGGCTATAAAAGCAAAAGTGAGATTGAACTGACATTATTCAAGCTAAAGGGCAATTTCATTTTTAAGAAAATTATCTTGGGAATATGAAAACAGAAAATTTTATAAAGAATTTACATGTGTATTAAATCAATTTCATTTGAGTTATATAAAAAATGTCATGCTCAAGATGAAAAATAGTTTCGCACAAAATCTTAAGATTCAATTAGAGTAGCCAGTGTTCAAACCCAACTTATACATCAAAGTCTCAATTATTGATTTTCAACTTTGGTCCAAGTAGAATGGTATCACATTTTCTTTTTCCTTTAAAAAAATCAATACCCTTATGTATTTGTAAAAACTACAATCTCCTATATTATAATGGGCCAATTGGTGTATATTCATATAGTACAGCAAAAATGACACACAGTGAGATATTTGTTAGCATAACAGTTTTACAACACCTTTAGAGAATAAAGCAATTTCCAGTTCAATTTGCAATTAATGATATTAGTAAGGAATCTTTATTTGGAATAAACAGATCATTATGATTTCTCAAGGGATATGAATATCAAATATTAATTAAAGTGTACTTACTCTTCTTTGCAATTATAAATTCTATCAATGACTACCAAAGGTGAGATCTTTAAGCAAATATTTAATAGATTTATATCTGAGTTTGCTAATACATCATACATATACATACATACAATATATATGTATGCACACAATATATACATACATAAGTCCACCCCTATCAATTCTTTATAAACTTGCCAATGGTCCAGGAGACCTGGGTTCAATCTCAGGTCGCGTCATACCAAAGACATAAAAAATGGTACTTGATACCTCCTTGCTTAACACTCAGCAATATAAGGTATGGACCAAGGGTAAAGTGGAGCAATCCAGGGAAAGGAGTAGTGCCCTCCCTTACACCTCTGTGTGGTAGCTATTGAAAAGGGAGCCTTCTAGTCGCCCTCGACTATAGTTGCCAACTTTACTTACTTATATGACAGAATGACGATGAATATTATTAGGTATTATTTGTTATCAAACTCAACAGTATTAGAATGTAACCAAAAATAAAATTGTATAAATATATATAAGGGGTGTACATATTTTTGAACGACAACATATTCATATTTTTGGTTAGAGTAATATTCATTTTTAAGTTACTCTGTCTAACATTGGAAATGAATACAAATTCTGTGCATGAACATGTGCTAAAATAGATATTTTTGGTTATGTTAAAAAAATATCTGGTATATTAATAGACAAGATAAGGTTCACCCAAGAAATTGATATCAAGATTTTATTTACACTGTTCAAAGCAGCTGTTTGATATTTGATTAAAGCTTAAATTTATATATTCTATCCAAGCATGATCTCTTTCTTTTACTCTCTACATTTTATATATATATATATATATATATATATTCTGAGATTACACAAAGATCAATGGAAAGATTAATGTTGGTTGGTTTCTTTGTTTTAATGGCATATCAAAGTTTGTGGGTTATTTAATGCCAAAGCCATCCTTGAAGAAAAACCATAGTGGTACTATTTAACCCATAGCTGAGAATATAATAGGCTTCACACCTTTCCCAAGCTGTATTAGTGTGAAAATGTACGTAATAGAGGGACTGGAATTTGAACTCACTATGATGTCGCAGTCCAGTACATTAGCCATTATACTATGAGACCCCCCCCCAGAATGATGTTAGGAATAACTCTAAGAGATCAAGGTCAATATAAATCTGAGAGTAAATCAAGGTAAGAAATATCATAGAGGTAATCAAGAGGCAAAAATTGTCTTAAACAGGATACATAGCAAGAAAGATAAATAACATATGGTAAACACACTGGTTGAATGGTGCCCAATGAATAACAAACCAGACAGAAGATGAAGAGATGACACAGAAGGATTTGCAGATAAAACATATTGTGTTGTTCAGGAGATTTGTTACTTGTACTCAGATAGGATTTAAAAGTCATTGATTTATACTTCAATGCAGATGATAAAAAGAAATTACAAACAAAATTTATAGGTATAAATTTCCACTTTATTTCAGTGTTTCTATTTTTTAGGTTAGCTCTTTGATCATAGGTATAGTTCCAAAACTGTCACTTTAGGATGATAACTTTCATGTTTAAGTTGTCATAATAATCTGTTAACCCCAACCCTAGATAGTCTTAAAAACTTTTTCATTCTGTATATTAAAAGCAAATTAACAAAAAAGCCCAAAGTTACTTTTTCTTGTCATCTTCTGTCTTTTATTATGTGACACCTTAACCAATCATCATCCAGCTTTCTATTTCCCATAATCATACTGAAAGTATGAACCATGACCCCTACTGTAAATCACTGTCTTCACTGACTTCCTTGCAGGCATTTACCTTTAATGACCTGCAATCAGTAACATATATCAAGCTAAGGTAGAGAATTGCAATCATCATCGAGAAAGACAGTACCATCCAACTTATCATGGTTATTGGTGATTTTAGATATATATATAATAACTCACTCTTAATAGGGTGTTACTTTTTGATCACCTAATATATATACACACACACACACACACACACGTACATACACACACTCACTAGCTGAAGTACTCATCTATAATAAGTAAAAGTTTCAAACTTGAACCGAAATGACAAAAAAATAATTCCTTTATACTGATAAGGTGGTGTTTCCATCAGGTTATAGAGAAATACTGAATAATCTAAGTATATGACACTTAATAGAGATTTACTAATTTAAACATTCTTGTTTTTTGTCTGGTTTGGTTGGGCTAACTGAACAGTAATGCTATGTAATTATTTTATGTTGCCAGCTTTAAGAATTAGCAACAATAAATACAAATAATCACTTTAATAAGACATAATTTTTTAATTTTTTCTGATTAAAGAAAAAATTGTATAAAGCTAAATCTTTACCTTTGGTTTAGTAAATATGCATACCCAATTTGGTAGCTCTCAAACCATTTTATGATCTATAGAAAGAAAACCAACAGACAAACAAATTCTTCCCTATATATATATATATATATATATATATATTTGCCCAGTCGGCTGGGGCTGTAGAATACACCGACTGCTTCTCTACAGAGGGGTAAGAACCCCCCAACGAGTGTCCTGGATATGACACTAAAAAGTCTGATGGTGAGGTTCCAGCAGTGCTGGAACTTTGGGGAATGTGGAGTACCCCTTCATTGCCATCACTCCCAGGTCCACTCTGGCCCGGAGTGGTAGCACCTCATAGGGCCCTATCTATGGGTTAAATAGAACTAACAGCATACTTATGCTAAAATGAATTGAGTAAACTGAATAGCTTGAAATAGAAACGTTTTTGACAATTAAACCGTACTTAAACTGCGTGCTTATGCTTAACTGAATTATTTGAAATAGAACTGTTTTTCGACATTAAAACTGTATTTACACTTAACTGAATTATTACATATGACTGCTTGAATAGTTTGGAATGGAAATGTTTTTGACAATTAAACTGTGTACTTATGCTAAACTGAACTGTTTTCGATAGAACAGATTATTTACATAAAAATGGATTTGGCGTTAAATAACCTACAAAGGTTGATACGCCATAAAACCAAACAAACCAAACCATATATATATATATATATATATATATATATATATACACACACACACACACATATATATATAAATAATGTAAATAACTCTAAAAAGTATTTAATGTTATTTCTTAAATAACTCATTTTAAATACAGTTCTGAGAATGTAATAAAGCATTGATATAATAAAATCAACACTTCTTTGTTACTCAAATACTGCTGGCATACAAACCTTTTAAAGAGTTTACTTTTAACCTTTATCTTTTAAAGAAATTGAATGGACAAATCATAACTTTGCTAACTGAAATAATCTGTTGTAATAGTCAACAAAATCAGCTTCTAAATTTTTTCTTCTTTTTTGCCAAAATTAAGTTAATGAATATTCTTTCTTTAAATTTTTATATTCATAAAAAGCAATAAAGAAGTTTGTTTTGTATAGTTAAAAAAAATTGCAAAGAAAGATCAAATAAAAATGAATAAAAGAGTAAAACTAAAAAAAAATCGGTGGAGAAAGCAAAGCAATTTTGCTTTATGAAAAAACAAAAAAAAAAAATAAATAAATAAAAGTATTATAAAACTTCAGATACAAACACAAAAAAAATAAATTTTTAACTGAAGAAAAGAAAAACGTGAAAGGACTGAAAACTAACAGAAATTCTTTGATTGGGAATAATTTGTTCTATTGTTTGTTTTGTGATGTATTGATTCTCTTCTTTTGTCTGGTCTTTTGTTGGTGATATTGACAGATGAACATCAGTCTTTTCACTCTAGTAATCTTGCTTCATCACTGAAAAAAACAGTTAGGGCTAACCTACACCTTAACCCTGCATCACCTTTTTCTGACTCCAGAGTTTAGAATAACAGAAAATATAATCCAGATTTCTTTCTTTAAAAAAAAAAAAGAAAAGAAATGCATGGCTGCACACAAATCTATCCAATACTAGACAAATTTATAATCTTGATGGGGAGAGATATAATCTTGAAGGAGGAGAATGCAAAATCTACATGTGATAGCAAGACTCTTTTTCATTACAAATACATAATCTCCTTATGTATAAAACTATATATATACGTATGTACATATATATATATACACACACACATATATACACACACACACACACACACACATACACATATATACATACACACACACACACATACACACACACATATATATATATATATATATAATACTCTGTGTGTGTGTGTATCCATACATGATGAGATCTATGCCACTATTCCATCAAAACTGTGTGCATATATATATATGAAAATGTGCAAAGATGAAAAAACACAAGGTCAACTCTGTACATTTTCCTAATGTCGGATTTATTTCCAGTTTTTCCCTAGCATATATATATATATATATATTGAACAAAGGAAACCCAGTGAAGAGACAGAACCATTTTTTTATTATTGCCACAATTCAAATAAAACTTCAATTGATTAGATACACATAGTAAGTGATTATTTTCCTCAGACAAATGCCTAAAGTCATAAGCAAAGGACTAATCCCTAATGAGCTGAACAAATCAAGGAAAAGAGAATTCTAAGTTTCCAATCATTTAGTATTTTTGAAAATTTTCTTTTTAGAAAATAATCACTTCCTATGTTTGTCTGAGCCATTGAAGATTTATTAAAATTAATGGCGATGATAAAAAATGGTTCAGTTTTTTTATTGATTTTTTTTTTTTGTGTAAAACTGTAATTTGGTTTGGTTTCTTTGTTTAATGGCATATCAACCTTTATAGGTTATTTGATTCATAAAATCATCCTTTTAAAAGGATAGCAATGGTACTATTTAACACATAGATAGGGATATGGGAGTTCTTACCTTATTTAGGAGTATTAGTCCAAAAGTGAATGTAATAGTGCAACTAGAGTTTGAAATCACTTATTATGATGTTGCAGTCCAACACATTAGCTAAAATACCACTGGGAAACCACCTCAATTTTAAAAAATGACAATGGGATTTTGTTGGGTACAAATACTGCACTCTGATTCTTGACAAAACTACTGATCCATGAATAAATTCAGCTAGAAATGAGGAGAACTATGCCAGTATTTCATTAAAACCATTCCATGAATTTTAAAAAAGCATTACTTTTGTAATATGATGAATGCTCACAAAGTAAAGTAAAAATATTTACTAACCCAATATATTCATGACAATACAAATACAAAACTGAGCATATGTTACAAACACTGCTATGCTTCTTTGACACATATTTACCACTATGATTAAAGTACTTGTCCTATTGGTGCATCAGCACACCAATACCTTCCTCAAAGAATGTCACATCTACAATTGGTTTTTAGTCAACTGCTATGGAACCCAAGAAGTGAATATTCCAAATTATAAAAGACAGTTTCATGAAAAACTATCAATATTATAAAGTTACCATCTTCAATCAAAACATTCATGAATGAAAAGTTGTCAATAACAAAAGAATTCATTAGACACCACATTCTTTGAGGAGAGTATTAATGTGTTATCATACTGATAAGACAAGTGCATCAGTCTCAACAGAGACAATATGGAAAAGTAGCAGAGAAGTACTGGTAAAATATGAACATTGTTTTACTTATACTCTAATTCCTTTTTCCATTACATTCCGAAATTGGGATTGACCTAGATGCTAGATATATCACAATAATTTCTTGGGCAATAACCAACAATTAATCCAAATATAAGATTGACTTACATAAGTATATAGTGATTAAAAGCTCTTTGAAGTTACTGTAAGCCTTTATGATTATAAATATATATCAATTACAGAAATGATATCAGTATATTTTTCTAAATTAATAAGCTAATTCGCTAAAGAAAAGCAACATATTATTCATATTATTGAAATTTTCATACGCTTATAAATATAATATCATCATCATCATCATATCGTGCTAGCAGCACGGATATCCCTGACCCCCTCTCGCCACTCTTCCCTATCGTTCATCGCCCTAGGTAGGTCTTCAGGACAACAACCTGTATCCTCACATAGCTGCTGAATGTACGTTCATGCTGGTCGTCCTGCTTTTGCGTGGCCATGTGTGGGGATCCATAAGAGTACATCTCTCATGAGTTCATCTCTGCTTCTCCAGCAATGTCCTGCATGTCTGGTTCGTCTAACTTGAATAGTTTTCGTGATAGGGGTAGGTGGCCGTACAGTTGGTGTCTTGTGGGGTGTTGCTGCCAGGACTTGTTCAGGATTGCACGCAGCATTCTTGTGTAATTGCCATCTAGTTTCTTCTCCAGCCGTTTTGTTAGCGTCCATGTAGTGCATCCATATAGCAGTATCGATGTGACCGCTGCCTGAAGAAACTGCGTTTCATTTATCGGTTAGGTCTGATTTCCATATAGTTGATGCCTATTGATAGCTGTCCATGCTTTCGTTAACCTCGTTTTGATGTCCTTTTCGGTGATTCGACGCTGCTTCCTAGGTACGTGAATTTGTCTACTAGTTTAAGAGGGGTTCCTTCTAGAGTGGAGATGTCCCCGTTTGGTTATAGCACATATATCCGTTTTGTGTGCATTAACATGGAGGCCTATGCTTGCTGCTGCTCGTTCCAAACTATGCAGAAGTGTTTTGGCTTGGTCAGGTGTATTTGCCAGTATCGCTATGTCATCGGCGTAGTCGGCGTCGGTAATTGTTGTTGCGGGGTATCTTCTGCTTCTTTTCTTCGTCAGTTCGAAGCCATTCTCTTTGATTTTGTCAATCGATGTCTAAGTACGTAGTCTAAACCAATGATAAAGAGATACGGAGCCAGCGTGTCCCCTTGTAGTACTCCTGCTACAATGTCGAAGTATTCTGTGTCTCCATCTAGTGATCGTACTTTTACTTTAGTGTTTCTATAGAGAATCGTTATTGCCCGCTACGTTTCTTTAGGTATGCCGTACGCTAGTAGGATTTGTTCCATCTTTCCTCTGTGAATGGAGTCGAAAGCCTTGGTAAAGTCGACAAATATTAATGTCGCTTGTAGGTTCTTTGCCCGTACACCTTCAAGGATTCTGCGGATGGTTAATATTTGTGAGGTCGTGGATCTATTTCTTCGGAAGCCATTTTGGTTTTTTCTAAGTATGTTGTCGATTTTGGGTTCTATTCAGTTTCGTAGTAGGGCATTGTAGATTTTGGCTGCTATGGATGTAAGTGTTATGCCTCGGTAGTTTTTGGCTAATCCTAGGTCCCCCTTTTTAGGGAAGGGGAGTATGCATCCCTTCATCCATCTATCTATCGGATTTTGATTGTATACTGCGTTGCAGTGTCGGAGCAGTATGTCGTCGAATTGTCTGGTCTTCCATACTTCCGGGGGAATTCGTCCAGTCCTGCAGCTTCCTATTTTTAATTTTTCTAAGAACCGAGTCGAGTTCTTCTTGTGTGAACGGTCCAAGTTTAATGTCTAATTGTTTGCTAATTATTCTGGTGATTGGTTCATGCGTTATTTATGGTGGGTTTCCAAGTAAGTTTTCGAAGTGCTGTTTCCACAGTTTTATTCTTTCTTGTTGGTTTGCTGCTTTAAGTTTTGCTTTGGCTGTGTTCTTTCTTCTGCTCACTTCGTTTTTTGTTTGCCAGGCAATTCTAGATTGTCTATCTTCCACCGAGTCTCTAATCTTATCTATCTGATTTTGAATGTATTCTGTCTGTTCCTTTATATATATGCCTGCTAATTGATATTGTGCCGTTTTTAGTTTTAAGGCATTTGTGTTTGTTGGGTTTTTCGATAGTTTTTGGAGCTGTTTTCACTAGTGCACGTTTTTCTCTCACCGCTAAGTTTCCCATGGGACTCTATATTTAGTTTTAAGTTTTGTTGGAATTCCTAAGTATATAAATATACACAAACACATGAATATATATATATATAATATAATTGCGTAATGCAAAGATCTTCGTAAGAATTGAGCACTCTGGTAGCCGATAGGGTATTAAAAATGTAAACAAAGGCGGCGGCTGCTGTTGCTAAAAATAAAATAACTTAAAATTCCTTAGCCACGTAGTCCGCTTGTAGCAGTGTGGTCTGGAAACCTTACTCTATCGTAAAGTTGGACGGGTTTCGATCCTGGCGTCGAGCGTCCTGCGAGTCTAGCCACACTGAAGAGTTCTGATAGAACGAAACAGTCTGTCTGTGGATGACAATATATATATATATATATACAACGATACAAATATATATAAACACAATTATATATATATA